>CM076731.1:3909327-4025408 GCA_038501795.1 Pseudopleuronectes americanus
AGTCACACATGACATTGATTCTCAATACTTGTCCTGGTGTTGACAAGTGTGTTTGATAACCTGCTCCGGGCCCATCGGTCTGTGGTTTAATTAGCCCGTCACATCATGGAGATGCATTGCTACTCAGAGCAGCTCTTTGGAAAAAAGGAAGAGATGAAACCAGCTTCAGAAAATGATTTCACCACCGAGCAGGGGAACTGTTTGGTTTTGTCACATTCCTAAAAGATCATATACAGGAAGATGTCTTTGCCTGTGTCTACATAACATTTAATCTCCTTATATTAATTTAGCCTTTTGGTTTAATTGCATCCTCACTGGCAAATCAAGGTGGAGCTACGTGGCTGTTTGGTTATCATATCTCTTTTTCGGTGATCTCCTCTTGTAGTGAATATGAAGCTGTTATCGTTTCTTCACTCCTCTGCGTCCAAGAACTTTTGCCATGGAGGAGGACGAGTTTGGCAGTGGGGCTTACCGAGCTCGTCCCCGCCCCCGCCGTGTTTTGGTGCACGCCACTCACCAGATGTCCCGGTCTGTAATTTGTGTCATGTTATGGTGGGAAGCGTGGGGTGTTGTTCAACTCCTACATCTTGTGATTTACGGGAGGGGTTCTGCGTGCCGGCTCGCACCCTTGACGCCGCACTTAAAGGAATCACTTCAGAAGGCGGAGGAGGAGGTGGTGGGTGGTGGGTGGAGGGTGGATGGGCAGCGGGGGTGGGGATGGTGAGTCTGGATTTGGTCTGGGCTTCAGAGGAGGAGGAAATAAAAAACTGGAGCGTGATGGAACAGGGTTAGGCGGAGGGAAGTGGGACGGCGGGAGGGGAGACGTTTGTTGGAATGTCCGAGCTCAGGGGGGATTTCAGAGACGACAAAAGAAAGATTTCACACATCTGTTTGTGTTCTTCAAACCCGGGCATTTGTTCCCCGACTGACCCACATGACCGCGGGGATGATGCAGGAGCGAAAGCTTGCGTCTTATAGTCTTTTCTTCAAAAGGGCAAGTGAGGTCGGGTCGCTGTGATGAAGTGCCCCTCCGGATGGTCAAAGAGAAAAGAGGAGGAGGAGGAGGGTGGGAGGGAGGCCTTATATTATTCCAAGGGTGAAGAGGCCAAAGCCCGGGCCTTCAAGTCGGAAGCTCTTGATGGCTTTCCGAGGCAGAGGTGGGGGTAAAGGTGTAGGGTTGTGTGTTGTCGGGGTTGTGTTATCTAGGTCCCACAGCGCCATTTGAGTTTCCTCTTCCGACGAGAGCTAGCAACCTGCTGATTCGCTGCTAATGAAATGAACAGCAAGCGCCGACCTTCCTCTCCACTCGAGGCTTTTTCAGACGACACACATCAGCTCTCTTGCACCCCCCCCCCTAATACACCTGAAAACGCAGTCACTGCACACAGGAATTGTCGCATATTGCACAGGTTGTGTTCTTGGGGGGGGTCAGGGTCATGTGACAGGAGCCTGACGAATCCGTGAGGGCGACGTCATGCCCCGAAAAGAGCAAGTCAAAGTCTACATCATCGTTTCCAAACTTCAGACTAAAATGGGGTTTAGTCCCCTGCCAACCACCCCCTGCACATTGATTCATATTTCCTACATCACCGCCCCTCCCCCCCATCTTGCCACATCCCTGATCCAGCGTGGTCAAGACGCTGCCTCTCATTGCCACAGTGTGTTTGATGCAGTCTGAGAACAGTGGCACAATATTTCCTCTCCGGCAGCTGGAAGGAATGAAGGCAAAGGATGTATTCATTCTCCGGTTTCTTCCTCCAACACACACAAGATGCACCCCTTATTTTTGTTCTCTCTCATTAACATGTGAGATGTCTAACATCTGCAGGACGTATGTGTGTTTGAAAGAAACTGCCCCCCTCCTCTCCTCTCCTTCCACCTCCTCCTCCTCTCGCTTGTTGACGAGTTCTGGAAGAGGCTCGTACTTTGGCAGCGACCCGTGCACACTAGTAAAGACTCACAAATAGTCTGTTGACTGCGCATGTGTTTGTGTGTGTCCCTGCATTTTTAAATGCCTCTGGATATGTGTGTTTGTGTGTATGTGAGTTTATAGCTGGATGTTTAAAATGCATTGTCAGCCCAGAAGCAGAGGGAAAACACTTGAGGGAGATGCCAGCAGACCTATCGGACGACCAAAACCTGCATGAGGCATCAGGGGTAAAAATATTTAGACACAGCAGAACCCGGCCATTACTTCTTTCTCTCTCTTCCCACCCTCTTTATTCCGGGTTTTCTTCGATTTTAATTAGCTTAGCAAATGGAAACTTCCTTGGCAGCGCTGTGGTGGAGGGGATTGTGGTGGTGACAAAGAGAAATGGGGGAAAACCCTGTGTCAGGACGTCTGTTTTTCTTCCCCTCTTTCTTTCTTTCTCTTTCTCTTTCTCCATCTCTTTCTGCCTTTAACTACCCCACTGCCTTCCAGATTGAGCCAGTAAAGGGGGGAAAAAGAAAGGAGAGATGAAGGAAAGAGGGAGTTAAGAGGGGAGAGTGCGAACCTCCCCTACCTCCCCTACTCCCCTACCTCCCCTACCTCCCCTTTTGGTTTTCAGGTTTTCCCAGGCTGTGCAGGCGGGCCCTGCGTCGCTGTGTGAGGTGTGAAGAGCGTCTGACCCAGCAGGGGGTGAGGTGACGGATGCAGAGCCATGTGGTGAACAGGGTGACACTGATGGTGTACTGGTAATGTGACTGCCGGACTGGGCGGCCTAGTGAGCAGTTGGGAGTTTGTAGGAACGCTTTGAGAGACGTTTTGTGCGTTCGCTTTTTTGCGCAAAAGAAGTTTTCTGTCTTTTAAATAATTTGTTTTGTCAGTCACATCTATTTTTAAAGGCAAAATTGAAAAGCTGCTGGAAAACGTCTTCAAATTATTAATTGTTTATTAAAGTAGTTGCACAGTTGATTGATCTGTTTTTCACTTCTAATCTCAAACCAACACGACATCAGTTAAATTGTGCATTTGAGTCAAAAGCATCTTTTTAACTACAAACAATCTCATTGGTATCTAAACTACACTATTGCCTCATTATTGTTCGGGCTGTAGCTTTTAATTGCTCTCGTAAACCGTGGTCACACTTTAATACCAAAGTGGCTCCATAAAACCCAAATGGAGTCTGGAGCAGGGATGAAGAAATGGGATAAAGATGTTTTATTTGACTCAAATTGAGTAATATTGGAAAAATGACCCTTTAGAGTTGGGGTTAGGGTTTTAGAAAAATGTCTCCGACTTCACAAAGCAAATAGCTGAGTGTTTACAGGACTTGAATGAAGATAAATATTGAATATGGTGCAACGATTAAGTTTTATCCAAATGTAAACTTTTGACTTCATAATCATCTTGATTGGCTGGAGGGGGCTAAGCAGTAATACTAGCTTGAGTAACTTTAGGGATTTGTATTATCTAACAGGCATTGTTATTGTAAATCTTAAATTCTGACATGGGAGTGCTCGTAGATTCCTCCATCTCAGATCCACGCTTTTCCTTTACAGCTGTATTAAATGTCTTTGGAGGGGAGATGTGGTCGGTTCGAGTTTTGTTGCTCCACTCGTTAAAGGACAAACTGAAATCGAACGCAGCTTGTGAAACCGTCCTGGTCGACTTGGTTCTGCGGCACAGACGCTGACTCCAGATCCGAAAACTTGTTCCATCTGTGTGCGATTCACCCCCCAAAAAAAAATGGTGGGCAATCTGAAGCCAAATGATGTCAACGAGCTCTTTTCCCATCCAACTCCCCGAGATGGCTGTGGAAAAGGGCAAGGCACATTTAACACATCTGTGCTCACTCATATTTACGATTGGGCTTTATCGTCTCTTAAAGGCGCCAAATTGATATCTGCCCCGTTCCACCGAGCACAGAAATGCGCCGCTAATGTCTGTTGCTCCCATTATTTCCCCCCTCGTCTCGAAGTCAAAACAGCGCTGAAACGAGCTGGAGGGTGTAAATCATAGTTTCTGTGCAGGGTGTATCACCGACCGCAAATTATACTGCGTGCACTCGCTCAGTTTAGAACCGTTACCATGGGGAGAAACGCAGGGATTCCAGAGGGTATTTAGGAAAAGCTGATTGAGCTGGAGTGGGACATTTACCAGTCAAATCCCCTCATAGCACTTTACCCTTTAAATGTCTGGTGCTGTGTGAAGTCGTCTTCTTTTTACTGACAAGAGTGTTTTTACTTTTAGCTGTTGGGTTTATGCCTTGTCGTCCATACTACTCTGGCAAGCACTTAGAGAACTAAGAACTTTGGGAACATGGCTGGCCTAGTTTTTAGTTTGAACTCTGTTTTCCTGTCGTCTCCTGAGTGCTGAAACCTTTCAATGATTTCCTCATGAGCACATAACCTGCTATTTAATAACAAGCTTGTTTTTCCTCGCTCGGATGTGCATCCTAACCCCAAAACTTCCTTTTCTCTTTTAGCAAAAACAACAGTTTGGATCTTCGGTTTATTTTCACATCCCTAGTTTTTAATCTCAGTTTAATTTCAAAGGCTGTGGCGACGGCTGACTCTGCGAAGGTTTACCTCATTTCCTTGTTTTGATTTCGGAGGAACCGTCGTATCAAGACCCCAGATGTGTGTCCAGATGTTCCTGTGAGCCGCTGTGGCAGACGTCCGACGTTTGGAAGTCTAAACTCTGACCGCACTTATCAAACCGGTCCAGACAGTGAGTCACTCTGTCAGAGCGAATGAGCTCAGAGCAGGAAAATAAAAAAATAACGCCTGGAGTTGAGTTTCGTTTGCTACCGAGGATCCGACTGAGGCTCATTTCACACCGAGTCTGAAACTAATTTATAGTCTTTAGTTTGAAGAAAACAGGTGGGAGCTGTGGAGACATTCATCTTCCTTTCCTTTCTTTTTTTTTCTCCTCCCAAAAAAAGCTGTGGAAAAAGTTAACACCTGTGAACAGAGCTCCTCCTGTGAACGGAGCATTAATCTCCATAGCCTCAATGTTTCTATTCCTTTAGTCTCCTTCTGCTACACTATGGAAAATATATCACCACCGTGTACTGGGCTTTATATGATTGTATTTTCAGTTTTGTATGGTTTTATTTTACAATGACACAGCATTTCTTTCTCAGAAGAACATCAGATGTGGTAGGAAGTGATATTTGTTGAACAGTTGTCTCACGAATGGGGATTGTGGCCTGATGATGGTTCTTTCTAAATTAAATTTGTAACCCATCCATATTTAAATATACGGTTACTGGTCGGAGTGAGTTGTAGCCGCACACGTTTACAAAACTGAGCATTGCCGTGTTCTCGTTTTTTGTAAAAGAAAGAAACTTTCATTTAAATTAGTCGTAGATCCAGTTAATTATCAATAAAGAGAAATACAAATGCTAAACTTTGCATTTCGTTAGCTGAAACCTTCAAATATTTGCCATGTAGCTGTTGATCAACTGGTAAACAACAGCAAAAATGGTCCAAAAACATAATCATCAACATCCTGACTTCTGCAGATGTTCCACATTATGCAAATATATTCATATCACCAGTTCGTTGCTGCATTTACAAAATGAAACGAATCCAAATCTAATGGCGCCTCATGCAGTCTGTGTCGTGGCTGTTAACATGATCAGAGGCACTGAAGAGGCGACTCCACCGGGCGAGTTAATCTTTACTAATGCATTCTGTTAACAGCCATCTGTGATCTCCACACCCACCGACTGTAAACCCCTCTCAGCCGAGCGCGGCGTGGCACACAGCGGGGCCCGGCAGCCGCTCCTCCTCCATTACGCCCGAGGGATTGGGTTTATTATTCCGGCCTGAGAGGCTTTAGATGAGTGAAATCGTGTCAGATGGAATCCATTTTGATTTTTTTAAATGCAAATACCGGCCGACACACGCTCGATACGGGGCGCTCTGCATTTTCGGTGCCTCGGCCACACGGCCCTCCTAGATGGGTGGATAGTTCTTAGGCAAACAGACAGCGCCAGTCAGAATGTGTCATGTCCGGGGTCGGGTACTGCAGTTGACCTTTTGAACCCCTTTTACTGGGAGTCTTATTTCTGCGTGGCTGACTTCTTGTAGGGTTGCCGGCTCTGCTGCACTTGGGGTTTTGGATATTGGAAACTGAATAAACCCACAAAGTCTAAGCACATTAAAACTTCCACATTAAATACACTTCACTCAATCGTACTTTTGAGGACAAACTGAGCTTTTTTCACAGTGTCCTCAGTGACACTCTGTCTTCTGCTTTCCTCCTATCCTCTCGGGCTCCGGCTGCCTAACTTCCAGCTCCAAAAAAAATAAGCCCTTTTGACAGAAGCATCAGCCAAGGTCACTGCTTTCACTTCTAATCCCGAATCGCTTCTGTGAGACGGTTAAACCGGTTTTCATGGTTGTAATGGAGGCTGGCGTGGCAGGGAGCAAAGCTTGATTACTTTGATGGTGATAATTTGTTTAATCGAGTCACTGGGTGGTGGAGAGAGGAAGTGGCTGCTCCGCCCGTGACCCTCCAGGCTCCGCAGGACGTCCTCTCTGTCCGCCTGAAGACACTGGAGCCTCTGCAGGGGTTTTTCAGATTCATCCCCGAAGAATTAAACAGTGGATAGAAAGAGAATGAAGGATCTACCCAAGCTTTAAGCAGCTTAGAGCCTCACAGCTTCACAACTTTTCAGTAACATAAGTGATCGTCTGCTATACAGGTTTTTACTGGTTTCCCCACCAATGGACCATTGGTTGCGTTAAGACCAGGACGGCGACTCCACTGGTTGCAAAATTATATTAATTTCTATAGAGGCCTTGAGAGAAGGATCCAAATATGATTACGTCTAGTTTCCAAAACCCAAAATGCCAAACTCTGGGCTTCAAACTCTGAGTTTCACAAGCCAATGGGTTACATCATGGTGTGCTGGCATTTGGTTAAGGAGCATGTAACTGTAGCAGTGTGCTAACAAAGGCAGACGGAAAGAATACTGTAACAGATGTTTGAATTAAAATATATTTAGATTGATTTTCCAGATGTGTTTTTGAGGGAGGAAATCCACTCGTCTTACAAGAGCTATTTTTGGTGGAGTTATTTGCACATCTGTCAATCTCAGGTGCACGTGCGATGGAAAATGTCACTTGAGCCTTGAGAAACGAGATTCCACACTCTGCTCTTTCTCAGTATCAAAAGCTTATTGATCATTCGAAACATATTCGTCCCTCTGGACCTTCGTGGAAATATGATCGATTTGTTTTGATGCTGAGCAAGAGCGCTGTGGCAGATCTTTATTTTTCCAGCCAGAACTAAGTGATTCTTGGCTTCTGTGCTGCGACAAATGACTTCAACCATTGGATGAAGCGATGATCAAATTCGTTTGTCGGTGGTTCCGAGACGTAGTGAAGTTTCTGTCACGGTGTTCTCCACTGACATTACACTTCAAGATCACCTCAGCAGTCCTGGAGAGGACTAGTCTGCCTCGGCTCTGGAGAGAGTTTCGTCAAGGCTGAGACAATATCTCTGCTTGGGCTCGGCAAAAACCTGTGTGACAAACTAGGGCCAAGGAGGAAGAGACGAGGATGTTTAGCAGACGGCGAAAAAGTCAACAACGTTATTAGATGGAAGAAAACTCTGAAAATCTCAATCTCATCTGCAGCAGTTTGATTATTACATTTGCCGAGACCTCCAACATGTTGAAAGATGAATAATAAATTAGCGGTATATAGTGTTTAACAGGATGTCTGAACATTTTGGATGTTTCTGTGTATGAGAAAAGAGGCTCCACAGCAGCATAATGAGCTATAATCAGGACTTTTATCATTCTATCTTATTATATATACACAGTGACTTTGCCTCTCTCCTGCTTTTAAGAGTCATTATCAGTAATCTTGCGGAGCGACGCTGTGGCATCCCGCTTTTACAATGCTCATCTAATGAACTCCTCTGACCTCAGCCCAGCTGTGTGTGGCAGACAGAGCTGCCCACACGTTTCACTGCTGCACACATCTCTGAAGAGTCCATTGAAGATACTTGTTTTGAAGATGATTGCTCGACGCCCCCCCCCTCGGCTTTTGTTTAGTGTGGTTGCACCGAGCCATGTGGGACTCCGTGACCGCAAGAGGCTTTATGACACGTTGTCTTAGACCTGCAGTGCAGAAGCTGCTGGAGACACAAGTTCCCTGGTGGGGTTCTCTTTGTCTTTAGTAAGGAATGTATCACCACAACATGGCAGATGTTTTTTATTTTTATTTGCCAGATATCATCTATTAGAGCTCAGTGTTTCATCTCTGTTTTTTAGAAAGGAACTCTGGAAAATGTCTGGAAAATTGGTTTGGACTATTTGCAATTTTGCAGAGTTGCAACCGTTCACATACGGAGAAACAAAGATTGGAACATTTTCAGGTCAGATCTACAACAGGAACATTTATGGAAAATTCAGGAGAGTCTCTTACCGTCCCTTCTACTCGATGAGAATTTAAACATCAACCCTTATCGCCACAATCTCTCGAAACCATCGTCTTTCCAAGTGGACAGCTCTGTCGACTATGGTACCTCTTCCAGTTTCACGATTATCGCGTGTTAGCGGCGTGATCAACTCACCGACTGGCTCGTTGTGAATATTCAGAATATTTTACGAGAGGTTTTGCCGGAAGAGACATTTGTGTTCTTCTGGTAATCTTCAGGATACTGTCTGTACTTTACTGCTTGTCCGAAAGCCGCTTTATTATTTTCAAAGGTTCCCTGTGATTTGCAAATGCAGTGTCCGAACTTGTCCTCTAATTTTTTCCCATGCTTACAACCACTCACAACTTCTCTTCTGAGCCCTGAGCCTCCCCAGCAGCCCATCAGCCGGGGAGGTGGTGGTTAATTAAAACCTGGAGCACAGGGTGGAGCGTCAGTCGGGCCAGCATCTTGTGTTGTTTCAAGACCTTTCAGGAAAAGCCAGACTGCAGCGTGCACAAACCACACATTCTTGCAGAATTACAGCTGAGGGAAAGAATTGGGGAAAGGCCGTGTTGGGAGCTCGGGAGCCGAGGTTTGGCAGATCCATTAAAAGCCATTTTTAGCTGCAGGAGTTTTGTTAGTGATCGCTGTCCTGCGTCCAAAAATGGAGAGAACGCACAAAAAAAGAAAAGAAAAGATTGGGCTCCTGCTAATTATGTGTTCTCTGGGCTGAAATTGTGTTTTCTGTCTTGATAATCTGGCACTTCTTCAAAGTTCCAGCTTATTCTTCAACAAAGTCATTAAAGATTGAGAACGCAGACTAACTGTAGAGGGGCCGGCCTATTCTGGTTACAAGAATTCAATTATTTACACAAAATGAACGAGAACTTCACCTCATCACTTTTAAATAGAAGCCAGAGGCTACAAAAAATCACACAATGACAAAATATCCCCAAGAAAGCAAGATTATTAGATTATTTCTGCAACATGAAACGGACCCTAGGATGTTGTCAAGAGCGATGCGAGTTGTTTATCCATATTTCTGAGGTTACTTGTGTGTGTGTGTCTGTGTGTGTGTGTTGTTGGGTTGATAAGAAAAGAATGCATGGACCAGCTGGTTTGCATGTGTTAACCATCGAAGCGTTTTCTCCTTTTGTTGTGGAGCCGTTTGTTTTGCAGCCGGAACCAAGCGGACAGAGCTGTGGTGCGTCTGTCAAACATCACTCACATGTGCAGAGACGAACACACATGTACACAACAAGGGCTCGCTCTTTGTGTGATGGGTGTTTGATCCCTAAGTGTGTGTGTGTGTGTGTGTATTCTCCAAAACAAAATCACATTTGTTATTTCCCATTCAGGAGTTTATGAAGCAAATGAAGTTCTGGAGTTTTGACTGAATCGCTGCTGCATGTGCAGAACAATCTTCCAAGTGAATCATAATAGTCGCCCAGTTCAGCATCTGGGTGTGGGTGTGTGTACACAATAACTCAACAAAGGTTGGATGGATTTTCAACAAACATGATGGGATTATTATTTGCGAGAGTATCTCCAGATGATTAAAGATCAAAGGTCAAGTTTATGGTCAGTAAATATGAATTTTCCAACATATCTCTGCAAGTAAAGAAGTAGAGATTCAATCTGAAACTTCTCATGATAAGATAATAATTTCCGTAATTTAAGTCTTCTCACTTCTTTCTTGGTTTCTTATATCCTGAGACACAGTCTAATGTTTTTATAGCTAAGAAAATAATCCTAGTGTCAGGAGAATATAGCTTTTTAAAAAGAACTGCAGTGTGGGCTGCTACCAGCCTGTTTTTGTCTTGATAATGAATTATTTAGTCTTTGAAATATCAACAAATCCCTTCATCCGTTCTTCAGATGGCTTATTGGTTTTTTGGAGAAATTCTTGCAGATCATTTTCCTGTAGATCAGCCACATTCCACTGGGTTTGCCTGGGTCCTCTGTGACGCGTGAGCGATTCAACCTGGCATTGATACCATGTATGTTTGCATGCCAAGTTCTATTTAGTTTAGGCCTTCACTGCTCAGAGGTGTTGTGGAGCCGCAGCGGGCTAATCTTCAGCATGTGCTAACTTAACCTCAGGTGACTCCCTAACACTGTTTATCCACACAGGTAACAAACAGTGTGGCGGTGGAGCTGAGGCCTGTGGCTGCAGGCTTAACTCTCTGTGCCTGGAATCTCAAGCTCTTCTTCCTCCGAAGCGAGATAAACAATCGTCTGCTTTGGCCACAAATGAAGAGTCGGTGAACGTGTTGTTTGAGCGAATCCCCGTTTTTAACAGGGTTCAGCAGGTTTACAGTTGCACATTATCAACTTGTGCAATTACCAACCTCAGCATGTGGCTCCGATAGTTCCATGTTGGTGGGCCATGCACTACTCGAAACCCCCTGCAGGAATTCAACCTATAACACCAAGAAAACATTGAAAGAATTTCCATTAGTCAGGGTTTGAAGAAATGCTGCTTCAAAGTTTTTAGTAGCGATGGAGACTAGAGGTTAAGAGCGTGTGGTTGTGGACCCTACACTGAGTCTGGCAGGCAGCTCAGCTCTTCCCCCATAATTAGTGTCATTAAGGTGCAATTACGTGAGTCATGCTTTGCCCACGTTGGATCCAGTCAGCGTTCGTGCCCGAGCCCATCGAGAGCTGACTGGAGTCAGACATGTTGCCCATCGCACCCATCTCCCAAACGTGGTTTACCATGGAAACACTTTTCAGAATACATCTGGCTAAAGGGAAGATCCACAATTTTTGCCCCTAGTGAACCCTGCTTTTTAATAATTCCTCCTTAATACATCGGTTTCCATCTCAATTTGAAGTGACGGGTCCTGAATCTGATGTGATTCTGGGGTTAAACTCTCTCAGCTGCAGCTCAGCAAAGAAAACAATGAAAATTACTGTGACTTTGGAAATTCCTTCCTTGAGTTGATTTTAACTCAGATTCTGAGTTTTCATGTTAAACTCATATTATCAGATAAACGGTGGAATGTGTGTGTGCTCATGTGGAGGACCCTGGATTTGGCATTAACACTAGAATATAATTTAATGTCCATCAGGAACTGAACTGTTATGGATTATCAATTCCTAAATATCGTTATCAAACCCTTTTGACAAAGAAATATAATTGAGACTTGCAATCTACAGTTTGACAATAAAACATATAATAAATAACTTGATTTAGACAAATATGTATTTTTCTTACGTGATTTCTATACATTTATCTTCATCCTTTATTATCATCAAACATAAATGCAGATTCCATTATGGCCAGTAAATAATTAAAGGAGGATTACATGTTCTTTGGTGTGTTTTTCCTCCTGAGGCTTAACACAGTGATGACCTGCACATCTACATCTGCAGCAGTCATTCATCCGTCCAGCAGCAGCAGCATCATCATCATCATCATGTGACACGGGGGCCCAGACTGGATTAGAGCCAGAGGAGAAAATCCTCTTCAAACACAACAATGCTCCGACTCTCACTGGACCATTAAAGCAGATTCACAAACACTGCTGTGGCTGTGTTGGGCTGGGATTGAAATTGAGATGATCTGGGACTTAATGTTCTCTCGGGTTGTGTTGTATTAAATGTTTGTGTTATCTGGTCGAAGTGAAACAGGACTTTAGAATTCAATCTGCCCAATAATATCAGCTGATATGGATCTTCGATAGACATTAATATCCATATAGTTTTATTTTACGGAAGAAACAATGCCAATATCTGGTTATCTGTGATTATGGTTTGAAGATGCAGCCACAAAATATAAGATTTAAAAAAACAATCTCAAAGGCCTGAATATTGCTCCTGAGTGAAGGTTGTGGTTTTAAACTCTTTGTCTTTACGAGCTGAGACTTCATATGAGCACAATGCATATGAGCGATCCATCAACATATATTAAACCTTTCTTATATTGCTGTTGAGTGATTGCAGTAGTTATGGATGTTGCTTCGTTGTGCCCCGGTGTCTCTGAAGCATTCTGCAGCTCCTAATCTGAACAGTGTGTCTTTGAACACAACCACATGGCGACCCAGACTCACTGGCGAGCTGACTATTAATAAAACCCGCTGCATACTGTCCTGAAGATGACGGCACTGGGCGGCTGCCAGCTCTCGTGCTCTTGACGGCCAGATCGACCCCGACCCGACCCGCCACTGCTCCCTGCTGCTTCTCAGAAACCTTTACACCTGACTTTCATCACCTCGTGGACTCGAGCTGAGGCACAGACGCTGTTTTCTCCTCTGACGTGAGGCAGACGGACAAAAGAGAAAACGCTTGTTAACCACTTTAGATCGATGGTGGCGTTCAAACCCTTTTGTGGAGATTCACAGCGCCGCTCGGGCTAAATGGCTAATTTGTCCATGGTACATATAATTATATAGCCACCACATTGTCCTGTCATAACTGTCAAAGTTCTTGTTCCTTATCAATGCCTTTCTTCATTTTTGCACTAGTTTTCTGCAGTGTTTTGTCTAAATTACAAAAAGTGTTACAACCTTTTCTAATAAACCTTTCATATTAAACCCAATTTAATGAATGAACCCCTGTACCTGTCCTGCAGTTTAGTTGCCCCATCATTTCTCCCCTCATGTATCTGGTTACAGGTTGACCTGATGCTTCTGTGAGTGTCATGCCAACAACATAAACACACACACTCACACGCGTCTGCCAGTACACATACTAGCACGCTCACTCACTGCTGGTCAGGATTAGCCCTGGATAATGGGATCATAGATCACCACCTGCCGTCTTTATTCCTTCTGTTGATTCCTTAAATCATCACTGTCTCTTTTCTCTTCTTCTTCTTCTGACAGTCACAATGTGTGTGACTTATTTCATTAACCTTTCCTCACCGTCTCCCCCCCGTCTTTAAATAGCTAACACATTATCGAGAAGAGATGAGAAGTTCACCTTTGGCTGTGAGCAGGATTTATCCCTGACCTTTCCCTTTTTTCATATAACCAGCGCTGGATCTTATTTATTTCCTTTTTCAGCCGATTCCCTCAATCCTCCTCTTTCTGTTCCTCCTGCAGCCGTGTCTTCTTCTTCTTCCTCTATCGCTCCCATCATCCCATTACGGGTCCCCCCCCCTCGCTCTCCTCGTCCTGTGGCACCGGCCGACTCACTTCAGCCCAAATCCTCTTAAGGAAAAAGGCTTGGATGGGAATTCAATCGCTGCACCACAAGGATTGAACCAGATCAGCCTACAAAGCAGCAAAATCGTTCTCCCCCCGTCACCGCCTCCTCCTCCCCCCCCCCACCACCACTGCTCCTCACCCCTCCGCCCCATCTGCCTCTCTGTCCCACTCCCCTCTCCCTTGGCTTTCATCTCAGGTGATAAAGGCTGAGCTCAGAGATTGGCATCCCGGATGAAGGAATGTGGCACATCATCATTTTTTTTCTCCCCTCCACAATGATAAGTGCCTGAATGGCCACTTGCATTAACGGGGGTTGGAAAATTTGCTTCATTTGATTATGAACTCTGGTTATCTGGGTTTATACAAGTCATATTATTTTATTTTTTACATTTGTGTGATTTTTTTAAATATCCTGAAGCCTTTTTTCTGCAGTTTATCTCCGGAAAATTGGGTTCAGACATTTTCCAAAGTTTGTGTTTCGCATATGAGGAACACAGCAGGAGATTTTTCGGGTCAGATGCTTTCACAACAACATTAACATGCCCAGAATATTTAGCCGCTGTAGAAGTCACGTGTTTTAGGTTGTATCTTGTTGTCGGTCTTTATCGTCCAAAAACATCTTTACCATTTGACATATTCTTTTGCGTCTTCTCCATGAATGACAACTCTTTTGGCGTCCTGAGATATTATCATTTGTTTTCATTTTTTTTAAATAAAACCAGAGCAAATTGTTATCGACTATAACTCCTCAACTGTGTCCAACCTCTTCCTCCCACCCCCCCGCCCCACCCGTCCACCCGGTCAATCTTGTGTTTTATGTTGTGAGGAGGACGTGGGGCACAAACCTCTGACCCCCCTGGAGTCCCCCACAGAGCTTTCATGTTGTGGTGTTAATGAACTGGTGATGAAGAGGTCTGAGGGTTGTGTCACATGTAGACCCGCAGACGCTAGGTGAAACACGCACGCACACCCACACACACACAATCACTTTCTTGTGCATGTACCTACAGTACAGTCCCACAAAGGAGTAGATGCAGACACGGAGGCTGAACCCACACTCGGGCCCCCTGCTGGTTTTACAACACTAGCGAGACACACACACGTTTTTAAAAGGCCCAGTTGATGGAAGCCATTCCCCTTCATTGACAAAGTGACAGAGGGAACCAGACGGCGCGAGGTGTGCGAGACGTGTTGTGTGACACGGAGCGCTGGGGGATTGTGTAGCCGGGGCCGCCCCAACCACTAATGGAAGAAACCGCTGACAATCCATCGATAGCAGGATTTCTCTGCTATCGAACCGGGGAGGGAAAAAGAAAGTTCTTTTGTATATTCGGCTTCCTAACAACTGACTAATTGGCCTGTCCCGTATTGACTTGAATTGTTTCACATCTGACAGCTGGAATTGAATTGACCCTGCGCTCCGATTGGGGGAAGACAAGTTGATTAGCTTAGCACTAAGTCCAGAACACAGAATCAGTAATTAATGACATTGACGCCCTTTTGAGACAGAAACTATGTGCATTGTTTCAAAGCTCAAGGGCCACTGGGTTTAAAACACTTTATTTAAAAGTCCCCACAGTGTTTTATATATTGAACTCAGGCGCTCAAGGATTTTTTGTGTATACGTTGTTTTCATCGTGTAAATTTCACGAAGCAGCGTTCGACAACGCTCGAAGAACAAAGAGAGAAGGTACACAAAGCCTGCAAAGACATGGTGGGGCGAATGCATGCACATACACAAGGCCTCATTATAGTGATAGGACTCAAACAACACATTCTAGCTGTGTGTGTGTGTGTGTGTTGACATTGTGCAGTCAGTGATGCAGATCACAGGACACTGAATGAACCCATGTGCTTCTCCGGTGATTATGATACTTGTATACTGTGTGTATATAGTGTGTAGTAGGATAGAGAAGAACACAAACATACACTGATCCAAATGTTGTCCTCACAACCATAGAAAGATGTGGACACAATCATACAAACGTCCAGCAACACAATCTGTCACACTGTACAAACCTCTGCAGTGGGTATCAGAAGTGTCATGGTGCATATGCCTTTTATTATTGGTGCGGCAACATATTTAAAAAGAATCATCAGGACATTCTGACGACCTCTTTAGTGATAATTGTGTATTTTGGTTTCAGAATCCTCATTCATTGAATGTATACAAGCCTCAGTTTGTTAGTTATTACGAAACTGTTGCTTACGTACCTTCCGACTGGAAGTATTTTGATATGTTTAACATCAGCACACATCTGGACACGACACACACACACAAACACACACACACACACACACACACACACACACACACACACAGTCATATATCTACAAATATTTACATGTGCTCTCAAATATCCATTTCAGTGGACTTCTCCGGCAGCGGCAGCCGCAGCACCTGTGTTAGCACAGGAATGGTTGACATTGTAGGTCTGCTGCAGCTTCAAAGACGGCATTCATCCCTTTCCAGAGAAATGACTGACTCACTGTGTGTGTGTCTGTGTGTGTGTGTGTGTGTGTGTGTGTGTGTAGGGGAGAAGGCCATTTTACTGCATACTGTAAAAGTGTGGATCATTGCTCAAGCTAAAGTAACTGTTTGTGTTCATGAACACGTGGCAGCTCATGTGTTGATGCGTATTGACATATCAGAGCTGTGTGTGTATGTGTGTCTGTGTGTGTGTATTCAAGGCACTGTATTGGCAATGTGTGTTTGCCCGTGGCACAGGTGTGTATATGCAGTGCGGTGATTTAAACAGTATTACCCACAGCATGATAGATCTCAGCTGGTTGCCCCGCAAAGCTTTTTGAAGTCTTCCCTGTTACGGTGGTTATGTTTATTTCAGAATATGTATTTTAATGCTTATAATTATTTTAATCTGTCAAATCAAGCAGTTTGAACGACTGAATAATAATGAATAATGAAATGTGACCTTCTCAACCTACCAGAGCTGCTTTGTCCTCAAGCTGCTGGTTTTAACAACACAGATAATAACATTGTTCCACAGCAGAAAAGACTAATTCTGGAAAAATGTCACTTCACGTCTGAAAACAGCTTGAAGAAGAGGCTAAAGATATATTTAGCATTTTCCTGAAATGATCCCTAAGCAGCTAATCAACTACAAGGTTCCTGCAGTAATAAGAAGATAAAGAAAATTCACCCTGACTCACTATTCCCACAGTAGATACAGTATAGCTCAACTTTAAGCTTCCACAAATAATTGTCGAAGCAGTTTCCATCCATCCATCCCCTCCTCTTAGCCGGGGCCGTGTCCAAGGACATGAGATAAAGAGAGACCTGTGTTCTCTCGCTCCCAGAGTCCGGGGCTTGGCTCAAACCAGAAGACTCTCTTTCTGTGCATCAGCTGTGTGACGGCATCCACACACAGCCGGGCTTCAGTCCTGGGCCACATGCTACCAGGCTGATCCCCTGTGGACCTGCACCGGGGGGGGGGCTGCAGGGCCGTGCATATACGAGTCGCACATGTATTTAAATGGAGTGAGGACGTATATATATATATATGCACACATTGCTGCCCACTGAACTGAGGATTACAGGGCAGGCACGAAAAGAGATGGGAAATCATGCACCGGCACTGATGGGAGGTGTTATTCAGGCTCTCTATTCTCCTTTCTCTAATTTACACTGCAGCTCCGGGGAGGATTTCTGCTCAGTTGGCATCATAACTATTCATTTCCTGCTCTCGCTTATAGACAAAATGCTCGTACAGTGTGTGCACCTGTGGGGTTGAGAGGCTGGAACAGCTGCAGTGTCAGGGCCGAGGGGAACGAGGAGCAGAGGTCTGATTAGTGGCGTTTTATAGGAGTATAGTGAGAGAGAGAGAGAACAAGCTTCCGACGCCCATGATCTCAAGGTTAAGTGGGCGATGTTGTTGCGATGTGAGAGAGAAAAGCAGCCGAGGCGGTGTTTGGTTCTAAAGGTTACGAGCACGAGAGCCAGAGGTGGCTATTAATTAAAGCAGGAAAACTGATGATGTCCATGAAAATGAGTCCATGAGTGTGTTTGTGCGTTTCTGTTTATGTCAGCTGTACATTCCAGGTACTTGAGGCTAGTAAACATCCTGTGCTGTTGGGTGTTTGTTTTGCTTCTGACCAGAATGTCTGTGCGCTGGTTTGTACAGAAGATGTCAGATTTGACCTTTAGGAAGTTTTGACCTTTGAGGCGTTTTTGTCCATTTAGCAGAACAAATAGAACTTTTAACCTTGCACATGCAGAGCGTTGTAAGAACTCTGCAGTATATTGGATTGTGAATCGGAAATTTTTACCATTTATTTGTCTATCGTGTTTCAACTCATAAATCCAGTTATGTCTGCACGTGGATCCGAGGGCACATTTTACGAACCTGAGTGCATGAGACTGTGACTCCGACAGCGTGACCTGTAAACCCAAGCTGGCCCCAGGGCGTCTCCAGACCCCATGCATTTAAAATTTCACAATATGTTTGGGGCCGTAAGCCGTTATTTGCCAGGCGTGAAAGACAAAACCTGGCGAGTCGACTCAAGAGTCCGTACATGGAGTCCCCGCTTGACCAGTACAGGTACTATCAACCAATGAATGGTCAGTTTGTGGCCTTCACAGCGAACAGAGGTCTGAGCTGTCGGTAAAAGCCTCTCTGCATTTATCAGCTCTTGTTAAACAGACTCACATTCGTTTGTACACGGCTGGAGTCCCTGAAGCAGAATGAAACCTCTGATATGTGGTATATTCACGATATGGGCTGGTGCTATCACTTCGAGCTAAGTGGAGAAACTCCAGATTGCTCCCGTGCTGCGCCGCCTCAGTGCTTTCGGGTTACTGGAGGCTTTTGAGATACAGAATATGAAACCTGTTTTATATAATGTACTTAAATCTCTCTCTCTCTCTCTCTATCTCGCTCACTGCGTCTGTGCTGCTCTACATTTACTCAGCTCCAGCTTTTCTGTTAAGCTTCATATTTCTCTCCTGTCTGGAGGGAAGGATCGTACCCCCCCTCCCCCCCCCCGCCCCGCCCTCCTCAGCACCAGAGATGACTGGAAGGTGAAGCCCATTTCCCAGAGTCTAGAGTTTCACAGCTGACAAAGAATCTCGGCTTTCCCGTGCGTATCATAGGGCCGATGGACGGGCGAGCGGGTGTAGGGGTAGAGGGTAGAGGGTAGAGGAGGAGAAGGCGGGATTCAGCGGTGCTCACCACCAGGCCTGGGAAATCTGCAGGGCTCCTTCATGTGCAGAAGGCAGAAAGAAAGGCAGTTACGGTCCACGGGGCTGGATACCACAGCACTGAGGTATTCTCTAAATAGGGCCATGTTGAAGCCACATGAGCCCCACATTGTCCCCCCCCCACCCCCCCTTGTTTTTTATGAGTTCTGGCAGCGCTGAAGGAGAAATTTCACAGTGAGAAGGTTAGCATTAAGTTTACATTAAATCCGATCAAGGCCTCCCGAGAAGACGCTTGGCAGAATCAGACGGCCTTTAATTAGAGCGGCGGGTTATTTAGCGGTGAGGTAAATCAGCAGCACGTGAGGAAATGTTAATTCTCACATCCACACACACTGATCTGAAGCTGCAGTGAGGATGGTGCACCTAATTGTGCCATTTTCCATTGTTTCCTGCATTAGCCTCCAAAACACAACCGGACATGTGAGGGCGAGAGTGAAATCGGCGGCCTGTCAGCATGTGGCTGTTTTTCTTGGAAGCCATGAAATTGTCTTTCTTCCTGTTGGGAAGCAATACTGCGAGGGAGGAAAATCACAGCCGCTCCGTGTTGTGACCTACTGGTCTGTGGGAATGAAGCACAGAGGAGCATGTGGCGCTGGTTTCCAGAGCAGCGCGTAATGATCGCCAGGGTTGAGAATCGACCCACTCGCCAATCTCTAGCTCTTTTTTGTTTTTCTTTTGTCAGAATTAAATCTCCGTTGTTAAAGTTTTTAAAAGTGGACTTTACTGGGCCGGTCTGCACCAAACTTCTTTGTAGGAGAGCAATAAACCATAATCACAAATGGAAACTTCATGGTGATGTTAGAGGACAAGTCAGGAGATCATCAAAGTCATTCTTTTTAACATTAATGCAGATTTTGGAAAAAGTTTGAATACTAAGGATATAATATATAATTAAGAACATAAAAATGATCTTTAAACATAAATGCAGATACCACCTGATCTGTGAAAGGCCGATAAATCAGATGTGCTCTAGAAATACCCTTTATTTCCATCATGTCCATTTAGCAGCAGCACTCACACAGAAAGGTCTGTAGTCCTGCAGTATTTGCTTTATCTTTGTGAGGACATGACATTGTGCTAATGCACCTGTAAAGACTGGTCTCATCCTTTTAATAACAGCGTGCAGGTCAGTGTGAGAGGAAAGGTCCAGCCGACTTTTCATCTGCCTTCTCATGTGAAGAGCCTGGACAGAGCGACGGGTTATACAGAGAGAGATACTGCAGCTAAGAATAAATATTCCGTGTATGCTTGAACTACCTCTAAGTAATTTTAATTTGCAATGACAATCACTGATGTATGGTATAAAATCACAGGTCACAGCTGCAAACTACCTGTCCAGCACGTAGCAGTGGGAGTCCCAAGTAACTGAGTAGCTGCTGAACACATTTAATTATGTAGCAAGTAAAGAGAGCCAGATGTTTTTCTGCAGGACTGCGCTGCCCGAGCCAGGTGTTAAACTCTATTAAAGCTATTATTGTTATGTATGGGTGTATGATTTAAAAAAGTGAAAGGGTTTGGGAACATTTTGTTTTATTAATTTTGTCATTTTCATCACTTACTTAATGTTAATAAAAACAATGAGTGATTAATCAATAGTCACCGATGTTTATGTCCACGCTCAACACATCTGTGGTTCCAGCTGCAGAACCATTAGTTTATTCATTAGGGCATAAACTTTAAAAACTGGACAAGAATATGTATTTTTTTAAACGGGAGCAAATTGTGTTTTTGCTGGGGTCTATTTTCAAACGAGGATTAATACATATGCGGTTGTGCCAGTGGGTATTTACAGCTGCAGGATTAGGTTGGCAATCTTTTTGTTGCATAAAAATAATAAAGTGGTGCATTTAAATGTTTTTAGTGGAGAACAGAGCACACACCTCCGCCAAGGCCCAATAATCCCCCCATGAAACCACATGTATATCAGATATTATTTGGATCTGCACCAAAATTGAATGACTTCCTTCATGGCCCACAGGTTCCATTTCGTGCTTTCGTCTTTGACATAATCCTGCAAACAAACAGATATAAATAACGGGCCTCAGTGTGACCCATAGCTTTCACCGTACATTGCCCACGGTGCAGTTTGGTTCAGACAGTCTCTGAAAGCCCGGAGCTAGAAGCTGCCCCTGCTCCCCCTCACGAAGGCGCTTGAGCCCAGTGGAATGTGCTGTATGGCTTTCTGTGTCAGACGGCCGTTTGTTTTGGAATCAGAGACGATATGAATCTGAGCTGAAAGCTCCCACATGCTCGGCTTGTGCTCAGGTTGTTGAGGGGGGCCTTTCACCTACCGAGGCAATGTGATCTAATCCGGAGAGAGGAGGGGGTAAATGAACGGGGTCAGAGGGGGTGGGAGGAATTTTCCAGAGGATACTGTACGGTGTTGAGCTTAGTCAAATTAGTGTCGCTTTTTTAAATCGCTTTTTAAACTTATTTGTGTGAAGCTCTCAGTGCTGGGTTGACTTGTATTATTTACATATTTAAAGAGAAAGTGACTGGAATTCTATCAATTTGTGTTTATTTATCCCCAAATGTTTCCAAGTTCCATGGATTTCACACATTTCACAGAGAACAGCAGCGCGACCAGACTTTCCCATTTCCAAAGGCTCCCTGGGTTGTGAAGGCTCTAACAGGTGAATCCTCTTTGGGGGCCAAACTATCCCAGTATTTATTTGGCTGTGGTGGCAAAAGTTGTTTTTTTAAAGTAAGTAAAAGTAATGCTCAGCGACTGGGGAAAAGATCGAGATAAGCTGTTGTTCCCAAATCACAGAAATCCTCCGTCGTCCAGACCGACTCTTCTCAGTTCGCTCTTTTGCGATCTGCGCGGAACCCGGCTAACGTAACATTTACTGGCTCACTTTACTGATAGGTCAAGAAAGCATGCAATAGGTCAAGCTGATAGTGAGCGCCCTCTGCTGGATCAGAGGGCGTAACCCTCCATGTTGCACTTCTTGAGATTTAATTCAAACGTAACGTCCAAATATGAACTTCCAAAAAGTGACTTAGCACCAAATGACAACACAAGGTTGAGATTTTACAAGATTTTAGAGAGAAACTCACCAGTTCCAGCGATGAGGAAACACTCGTAAAAAATCAAACACTTGTTTTGAACAGGAAGAAACCTCCGACCTAAGAAGTGGAAGCTCAGGTGCTTAAGTGAGGAGGCAAGGAGATGTGTGAGCCATAAAAGTCAACTCCAGACGACGGCTCTTATTTTATCTTAGTCACACTCTTTTACACGTTTCCTCTCTGTCTTTGCCCCCCCCACCCTGTACACACACACACACACACACACACACAAACACACACGAACGCACACGTACCACAACTCAGCTGGAGTAGCTCCAGACCTCAAGGGCTCGGGGAGAGTTTGATTTGTGTTGACTTCCGGCAGGAACTCCCCCTCTCCCCAGCCCGCAGCTCAAAGACTATCAATTAGTTCCTTATTATGATCCCTGGGAGGGCAATAAAAGTTAGAGTGGGTTCAAAGAGCACAAAGGCAGACACACACACACACACACACACACACACACACACCGGGTACAGACTAACTTTTCTTAGCCTGTAAGAGTTATGGTCTGACATCCTGACTCCTGTAGGTGGCTGTTTCTGCCTGTTCTTCCGATTTACATTTCCCAAACATTGCTCACCACCCACACACACACACACACACAGAGAGACTTTATTTTCCTCCCAGCGGTTTGTCTACTGATCAGCAGGTGTTGGACATATTCAATTTTTGCCAGCTCTGCCTGTATCTAACAACAAACACCATCATAAATCCAGCTGTTTTTCATGCACCGACCATAGAGCCGTGTTATTGTCCGATGCTTCTTGGATTCACCGGATTCACCAGTTTGTCGTCATGAATGGACCCAGCCAAACCAAACACTCCCCCGACTCGGCTTCTTCTGTCACTCCTCGCCTGCTGCTCATTACAGCTACTACCACACACCAGGGAGGCTATTGTTCATTTCCTCTGCTCCTCCCTGTCACAATAGAGTTGCAAAGCAGGAGGAAGTTACGTTTAAAATCAAATTAGAAGGATTTCTCCTCGGCATAGACACAGATCTCCAGGGATGATTATATTTGTAAATGGGTGTGTTGTCAGTTTTCCTTGTAGTAGTATTAAAAATCTATAAAATGCATGAAGCAGTTCATTTCATTGAGTTTGTTGCAACTGCAGATCTCAACATTAGTTTGAATGCGTCAAATGAACATCCGCATTGGAGACACAGACACTTTATCTCCTTTCTATTGTTCAATGTTGTCTCAACATGTCACAGTTGGTTTGATCTCTCTAACTTTGGTTTGGTCTAAACTGAAAGATGCAGAAACTCCAGAGCAAACAAGGTATAACCGCCCTCAGTGACATTTATGGTTATATTATCTCCATCAATTTGATATTATTCCAGCTTTCTGAGAAAATGTCGTGCTTTTGTTGCTCTGTTATGGCAAATTGCTCTAAACTTTCAAGATTGCTCTAAATCACTATGGTTAGAAAAACCACTCAGGTGTGAGAAATCAGAGCTGTTGTGATATTAAGACAAATCAAAATGTCACACATGCATCGGAAATCAAGCAGTAACCTTTATCAGGAGTCTGAAATTAAACAAATTTAAATTGCTAAATGCATAATCAGGTCTTCCAACACCTCTCAGCCTTCAACCTGCTCCACTGTCCTTCTGTTTTCTGTTGTCTGTTGTGCAGTGATAAAGCCTGTGTCACGGAGGAGGCAGTGGGGGGGTGGTGGTGGGATATGTGGTTTGTCGACAGCAGATTGACACAGGTTGCCTTGCCACACTGTGTTGCTCTGTCGCTCTTCTATATGGATCTGTGGCAAGCCGAGTAGAACAGATAAATTGAAAGCCAGCAGGCCTCTCTGCCACCTTTACTTTGTTAATTAGGGATTATCTCTCTCACACACACACACACACACACACACACACACTCTCTCTCTCCCCCTTCCCACTTTACTTAGTTCTCTAGATGCAAATATTTGTTTGGATATAAGCTAATGGCTGCTGTAGCTTCAAATTTAATGGACACCGATAAAAGTGGTGGCAATCTTCTTATGAAACTTGGCAAGAAAGTGGGAAGCATGTTTCCAAACCACCTTGACTCTTCTTTTAAATATGTAATTGCAGTATGGAGATAGTTAGCCTAAGCTACGACAAAGACTCATTCATATAACTGGATTTTTACACTTAGACACTTGTACATGATGTAGCCAGAAAGTGGTAAATATTTTTCTTGTGATTGTTTCCCTGAAAAATGAGTTAAATAATAACTTTATCATGGAAACCGTTGCTGATTAATCTTCTCAGTTGTTCCATTCGTGTAAGTACTGTATTACCGGTGTACCTTCACTAACTTAAGCAATGTGTAGCAAAAGAGTGAAAGTGTGTTTTATTAAATATATACGAAAAGAGGAGGCACGTTTGTGAGTGCAGTGGCTGATGAAAGTGCGTTCGCTGGAGACAATCCGATGAATTATAGAGAAGTTACGGTTGTAACGCACAAAGCCTTCAACCTGGTAGAGCGACTGTGCCTAGAAAGCAGCGACGGGGGTGATTTTTTTATCCTCTGTTGTGGGTTGTTTTTGTGTGTCGTGTTTCCTACGCTTCTTGCCGTTCTGTTGTAGACTTCAGGAAATGGAACCAGAGCTACCAGCAGACCCACAGAGGAGGATCTGAGCCGCTCACTGTCTGCCGGCCCCTGTGCACTTGTTTTTCACTCTTCTCTATATTCTGAAGTCGGTGTTATGATGTGTTTCTGTGTATTCCTCTCACACCTTTTGAGATGCAAGAGCTGGATTCAGGGGGGTTTGTGTGTCTGTGTTGGCACATGTGCATGTCCCATGGGTGCTTTCATGGATACGCAGATGTTCGAGTGTGAGTGTGTGTGTGTGTGTGTGTGTGTGCATTCCTTTGAGGAACACTTCTTTTTTCCCCCCCTGGCCTTACTCGGAGATGAGCTAATATTTGTTGAGTTGGAAAGCGAGCGCAGTGTGTCAACAGTAGAAAGTCTGGGGCCCTGGGTTGGTTCAGATGACTCCATTTCCCTCCATATGAATCCCATCATCCCCTCCGTCCATCTCTTATAAGAAAAAGGAGAGAGCGACTCAGATATCCCCCCCTCACGAACTCTCTCAGATAGTATAAGCACATGCAGGCCTGGTGCCTTTCAAGCCCCGCTAGGCATGGACATGGGGATTCTGACAGGCTTTTAGCACAGCAACCTCCCGGCTACAGGATTGTCTGCAGCAGCGGCTTCTTTTACCTTCCTTCCCTCTTCCTCTCTACCCTTTTGTCAACCCTACTCTCTCTTTTATCTCCTCTTCAATCCCTCCTTCTATGTCATCTGCAATTTGTTGTGCGGCTCCTCGCCTCTGCTTCAGATTTTCAGGTCAACCTGACACACACACAGACGGACGGAGAGCCCGAGAGCCGCACTTCCTGTCGGCTTATTAGTTCATTAGCAGGCAGAGATGCCAGTTGCTCCCCTCACGGCTAACAGAGGGCACACATCGCAAGCTGCTAGCTCATTACAGCCGCTCTGCTACCTGCCACTTGCTCTTTCCTCGTCCGTCCGTCTGCTCCTCTCACCGTCTGTAAACCTGATCCGACTGCTCTGTATCTGCTTGTTAAAAAAGTGCCTAAGTGAGGCCGTCGCTGAAAGTGAGCAGACTCATGAATCCTCGAGAAGGCCCAAAGCTCCACAAGTTAGAGTCGGATAATAATGGTGAAAAGAAGAATTGAATGGAGGGTTGACAAATCTAGCTTTAAAGTTTGACTGGAAATTAATTTGCTCCCTCATATGGTCAAACATAATCCAGAGATCTGACTCAGTAATGCATCTGAATGAATAGTAAAAAGTAAGAGTTAATAGTGAAGTATATAAACTATAAGCATAAACAGCTGGCTCCTCCCCTCCTCCATGTTAGCCGATTGGACATGGAGCCAACTAAAACATTTCATCAAATACTTTTTTCATTTAAGATGGTTCTTATCACACCAATGTATGTTCAATCGTTAATTTTTCTAAGTAATTTGGTTTTAATTTGTTATTTGATTCCATTAAAAGGAGGTAAATGTCATAATTGAAAGCTGAGACTGACTCTGTATCAGTGTAACCTTGTAACCATGGCTCCTTCCCCAAATCCCTACTTCAGACACCAGCTCCAAATTACATCTTTGACACAAGATGGCATAAATCGAATTCAGGATATGTTTTTATTTGTGTTATTATAGACACAGTTATATCTTTATTTGCTAATGTGTAGTTTTGTGTGCGATGAGGGCAGCACACATGTGGTGGATTTCTATATGTGTATGAACCTTGGCCCTCTTTCTTACTCACTCGTCTGTGCACAAAGGCAAAGCTGCTTTGAGCGTTTGTGTGTGTGCGTGTGTGTGTGTGTGTATTGTACTTCTTACTAAGTGTCACTCAGGGGCTTTGATGTTCGCCTCCCTCTTCCTCTGCTTCTGTGCTTGTCTCTGACGCTCTGTCTTTTTTTAGTCCACTACGAGGTGTTCAGCTCAGAGAATGAAACTCGTCAAAGCAGCACCGGTGGAACGTTGAGCCTCATTTATGGAGAGAGACTCATCGTTGTTTCTTTGATGCTCATAGTTCCCAGAAAGAGCTCAGCTGTTATTATCGTAGTTGTCATAGTGAAGATAAGCAAGCTTCTTCCACTCTGCAGCGTGTTGACTGGATTGTTGTTGATTTCTTTGCACAGATGATGTTTGGTTCACATGTCAGCATACAGAGTAAGATCAAAACTAGAGCATATGATACTGGGATCATAACATCACAGTATCTAGATAGACAAAATAAAACCCTTATTTTAATATGCTAGTTCTGTGTTTTTATTAGGGTTCATATCATATCGAGCAGACACAAGATCCCTGAATTATTGTTCAATCAATTTGGGAAAGTGTCAAAAACGATGCCCTGTTCAAATTGATATGTTAAGGAAGTGATAAAAAGATTGTTGGATTTGCACCTCTGTCCAGGTCTTGAGGTTTATCATTTTATGAAATATAACATTAACTTTCAAGTTTAATGAATGACAATATATACTGAGGGAAAGGGCACAGTTTTATGTATCTAAGGAGGGATGAGTCAGTTATCTATTGCTGTATAATAAATGGGAATCTGAAACGTTTTTTCCAACGTGGGAAAACCTAACATCAATTGTCTTTAAATTAAATAATAAGTTGCTTATTATATTTTTCCAACTTATCAATTAATCATGTTCCTCCCCTTCCTGAATCTATTCCACAATCTTTAGGGCTTCTAGACCAGAGCAGCCGTGCAGCAGTGAAGGAACCTGGTGGTTTTCCGTGTTCCCTCTGCTTTACTTGTCATCGGATTGATGTCTGGTTCAGCTCAGAGACTGAGATAAGGGCAGAAAGCAGAGACTACCTGTAAATGTCACTGGTTTGATAAAGAGAGCAGAGTTTATCAGGGCTGCTGTGTCTGTGCACACGTGTGGCTGTGTGTGTTTAGTGTGTGTGTGTGTTCCAGTCATGGAGAAAGTCGAGCTTTATCAAGTTTATTGCCCGTGCGCACACACTGGCCGGTTTGTGGCTGGGACTCAGATAAAGTCGTGGAAGTTTATCAAGGTCAAACAGACCATTTCCTCCTCTCAGATCCATCTGGATTGGGTGGGAGTTGTGTGGCTCGTGCAGTCGTAACCTCTCTAATCCAAGTGCTTTGTTTTAACTGTTGAAACCTGGAGATTACAGACGAGACTGTGAAACCTCCAGCTGCAAATAAACAGAGCCACTGAACCACAAGGTGCACCTTCTTTTTATCTTGTTCTAAACTCGACAGCAAACAAGTGGACTCCCTTAGAAATCCAACATGTTTATTGAGTATAATTACATATATTTATCTTATTCATATTCTTCTGCACCTTATTCTGTTAAATAAAGGTTTTTAAATCGTAACATATCTGCTCACGTAAACAATACAGATACGTCTGTAAAAGGTTATTTTCAGATTTTACTGGCTGAGCTCTAATTTGAATTCATCTAACTCTGGGAGCTTGTGATTGGCTCTTTTTTCTCTTTGCTGTCCAACAATCAAGAAAACAATCATTAAATTCATTGATAATATAAATAACAATCAGTCTGGGACTTTATATTGGATCCTAAAGCAATTTAAAGAAAGAAAACTAGAACTATAATTAGATCTGACTCCTGGAGCATCACATACGATTCATCCGTTAATATAATTAACAAGTCCGATGAGCGTGATCTCATTGGAGCGATAATATCTTTGAACTCTGCATCAAAGGGCCCCAGTGGGAGTCAAAGCCACATTGTTATAACTCACATTTGCTTGCATGTCTGCGTGGTGTCATGGCATGTTTTTCATGTGCGTATGTGTGTAATCAATGAATCGATGAATGCCTGCATGCATTTGTAAAACACGTCCACTGATGCATGCGTATGTGTGTGTGTCTGTGTGTGTGTGTCTGTGTGTGTGTGTGTGTGTGGCCTCTCTCTCATTAGTGGCCTTTGTCACCATTTGATCTGCAGCCTTGCCTCCTCTTTGCCCCCATTGTGCCGGTATCATCACTGCATAAAGACCTGAGGACCACATGCACCGGTGCATCGGTGGAGTGGAGAGGGAGAGAGGGGAGGGATGGGGGGGTGTAGGGGGGGTTGTGTGTGGAGGAAAACAAGGCAGGAGAGGTTAAGATAAAGTTGCTTTGAACAAATTCTCCCTTTGATCAGGCGGTGAAAGGCCTTTAAGTCAGCGGCGGTCGCGAGAGCAGAGATGGAGAAACGCATTGTTCTGTTTCCATCTCGCCTCTGTCTTCACCCTTCTCTCTCTTTCAATCTGTTGTTCGCTGTGTCTACTCCCGGCTTCTTTGTTATGGAGAGTGCCAGGTCCCTTTCCTTTTCATGGCTCCACAAAAGCACACACACACACACACACACATATGCACACACACACACACACAATGACTCCAAAGCATTACTGAACACACTCGCATTAGAATACCGGCTGTAATTAGAAAAATGCCGAGGACGGAGCAGGGAGGCGACAGAAGCGTTTTCTCTCCGTCCGTCATTGAAGTCGCTTATCAAGAAAGAGCCTGAGGATTTGCTGCCACTATAGAGATTGAATACATTTGGAGTTTTTCAACTGTTTGTCAAACAAAACAAAAGATCAACAACCCGAAGATGCTATTTGGGGTTCTGTGAAATTGTGAAAGGGATTTTGTATTAGGACTTTTGGATTTATTTAGTTCAACTTTACTTTTATTGGGCCAAAAGGGAAAACTGCACTCAGTCCTGCACACATACACTTGAAGACAGGATACGTAAACCAATAGATAAGGCTTTCTGGAGGACGATACAGATACAACAGCCTACATATATACATATATATATATTTAAAATAAGTGTTGAAGATGTCATTGTCAAACCCTTATGACGAACAAATGTGCTTTAGGTTTGATAATTTACAGTTTAACCGTAAACTTTATTGTAAATAACTCTAAATATTAAGGAACCACACTTATATAAAACTCGTATTAAGAAAATAAACCTGAAATATCAGGTCAAACACATCAAACAGATCTTTTGTACAATTTATATCTATTTTTTTCTCAGCTTTTCTCACTTTTTTTGCACCTAACAAAGAAAATAACATATTATTTGTAAAGCCAATTGATTATCTCCTCCACTCAGGCTCAGATTTATCAGCTCAACACGCACAGAGCAGTGGAAGCCTGGAAGTGTTACAGCCAGCTTAATGGGTGCCACACAAACACTCACACAAACGCACACACACACACACTCTTTTGTACCTTTTTTCTAAAGCAGGACTATCAGTATAGAAGGGGCCGTACAGCTCACCACTGATTGGTGAATAGGAGTTGAATGGATGTTGCCATGGATGTGTTTATATCTATTCCAGTCACACACACACACACACAGACACTCAACACCTTTAATATTCCTGTGTAGCATGTACACACACACTTGTATAACAGCAGTCATGTGTAGGTTTCCAGCATATTTCCAGTTCTCAGTGTGACATCCTTATTTCCGAGTTTGTTTTCTTGGTCTCATTAGAATCTCACCGTGTGACGAGCAGCTTTCCAAACAAACAGGCCTTGTTAAACTCTTCAGCCAGTTACTCCATTAAGCTGGAACACAAACATTCCCACTGGTTGGGTGAGTTGTCCCGGTAACAAACGGTAGCGAGGGAGTGACGAAATGATGCAAATAGCTTCATCGTCTCACTCTCCCTGTCGGTTGACATTTGCTGTTTTGAGGGAAAATCAACTGACACCTGCAAAAGTAATGACATGACATTTCTCTCTGGATTTATCGCATGAAGCATCCAATCAAAACAAACTTAGGGAAAAATTAATTCTTGAAGAAACATTACCCTAAAAGGACTGAAAGCATCTTTGGTGTGCGTTTTGGATTGGTGCATGTCCCATCCACTGGAATTATGACCTATACTGCAGCCGGCCACCAGGGCGGCGATCACAACGCTCGGACTGTCGGGTTTGTCTGCACTTAGCGGCCCGTGAGATCTCAGGATGTCGAATTTAGCAAAGATTTGTGCTGCTCGAGTCGCACTAATGATCTGCGCTTAGAATTTCTACCCGAGAGGTTTCGTGTAAGACATAACCAGTCACTGAAGTGCTGGTCTCAAGGCGGAGAGGGTGTAATTCATAATTTAAAGGCCAGAATTAAACAGTGGCCTCTTTCGGATTCATATTAAGCTGAAACTCTGAAAAGGAGAAAGTGTTCTGTGTGGAACAGGCGCAGAGAAAATGTCTCACATAGACGTGTGTGTGTGTATTTGTGTGTGTGTGTGTGTGTGTGTGTAGAGAGATATGTAATGGAGGTGACATTAGTCCTCACCAGAATTATCTTGTGGTTTTTTGCAGATAGCAGAAGCAGCCAAGCCGTCCTCTCAGGCTGATGACTTGTACCTGGATGACACAGGCTCAGGAGGTTATTACCCTGAAGATGATGACGACTTTAACTCAGGGTCTGGCTCAGGTAAGACACGTTTACACACACACACACACAGGAACACACACACACACACGAACAGGCAATTACCTCGAGGTGTGATGACATTCATTTTCAAGTTTGCCGCCGGTAAGTTTTATGAACCGAGAAGTTTTTTCCTTCTTTCAACTGTAGAGTAAAGTTGTGCCAACACTCGTCCTCTCTCTTCCTTCTTTATTCCCCTCCTTCCTCTTCCTCTCCTCGTCCTCTCTTTCTTTCATCGCCTCTCTCTTTTCTCTCACTCGATTTGAATTGAGATTGCCTTGTCACCCCGGCTCGCCCGTGGGCAAGTGTGCAAATTTTCAGATGTCTTTTTTATTAGCACCTCTGCTCTCTTTTTTGTAAATCGCTCCTTCCTCGGTCAAAAGTAGCTGGTCTCCTTGAGGGAGGTGCAGAGCTGCAGATGGAGGAGGTCACGTCAGGTGAAAGGAGGGCAGTGATCAATAGCACTTCCAATACTGTATATAACCCATGGCTCTGCTCGGCTGCATCTTTGAACTGTAAATCATGCGTTGAAATCTATAAAGAGTGAAGTTAAGTGAGACAAAGTACTTGGATTCCATGGATATGAAATATTGATAACTTGCATGCTCATATTTTACATCTCTGCACATTCACACATCGCTGCTTTAACGTTTTACATGCCCTGAAGAAAATAACCATAACGACTCATTAATTTTAGCCTCTCAGACATTTTATTCCTCCGTCATTGAGCTTCATTATTTACCTGTCATCCTCTTTCTCTTTTTTTTTCCTGTATCTCCCAGGAGTGGGTGAAGAAGAGGTGAAGGAAACGGTGACTATCAGCTCGGTCTATTTGGAGCCCAACGCGGCACAGCCCACCCAGGACTCCACCAAAGATTTCACTCCCAGGGTGGACTCGGCTACGGTCAGGGAAAAGACACGGGACAGCACGCCCAGGAAACCATTCAGAACAGAGGTAAGAGGTTCTGTGATATCGACAGGATGGGCAAACAAGAATTGATTCTGTATCTCGGGCTGAGGGAACTGTACACAAGTGAGCAAGAGAGGAAAGAAAGTTGTGACTTCTAGAGGTTGTTTAAACAAAAACTATAAACAGCTAGAACATTCATTCTTCTTGTAACGGGACGCTGAAGCCACCGTCCTTAACGACAATTTCAATACTAGTATTGTTTATGATTGTTGCTTGACTTAAATGAGCCTTTAGCTTATGTTTCACAGAGTCTATCGATATGAAGCATTTGAAGATACTCAAAGAAATCATAATAAGCACAAAATATCAATGTAGGCTGAGGCTGAACATTTCTACATCAGAGTCCAAGGAGTTAACTTAAAGGATTTAAACACAGGGTTCTTCACTTTTTATTTTTAAAAGGTAGATTAGATGATTGCCCCACTCTCATTTATGTCAGATTAAAAGTTTGTTGAGGAGTTTGGATTAGTTTTGTTGATATTAATGGATGCAGGGGAAACATCTGGGGGTTCTAAAGGCAAAATTGAAACTCTTGCTATTTGCTTTATTACAAGCAGATATGTGAGGAAATTATGAATTTTATTGTCATTAATAATCATGGATGCACTTGTTACATATCCTCTTTGTGTCTCGTGGTGGCTCATTTCTAAAAACCCGGACTCCACAGAGCGGCCCAGCACCCTCACTGTGTCTTTATCTGACCCAGTATATAGTCATCAAATCCCGTAATACCAGCAGCTGCGAAGTCGCTTTCAGGACAAAGATCAAGTGCCCACGTCAATTCTCAATCTTTTTTTATTCCGCTCCATTGCAAAAAAATATGCAGGATTACATCTCCCTGGGACATAATCACATATTCTGGAGCCGTCCTCGGATCTCGCTGCTGGGCTGCGGTCCGGCTCTTACTGTACCGTACTGGAGACTGCATCTGTTTGGGATTAGTCGTCATGGTCTCAACCGCCCTAAGCCGAGCCTACCTGGCCGCGTTCCATTTATCCTCCTCACTACTACTCTCTTCAACTCTCCTCTCAGTATCAACTGTACTGGTTCAGTTTCATGTTGGGCCTTGGCATCCTCTTTTTCGTTAAAGGAATACATCAGTAATTTGGGAAATAGAAAACAGAATAATAATTCCTGTGCAGCTGGTTAGTTAGCTTTTCTTAGCATTAAGACTCAACACATCTTATATCTTGTTTGTTGTGCAGTGATTTCCTAAAATGTGAGAGTCTCCTAAAATCTTCTGCTCCCGGCCCAAAAATAGTTTGTGCACTTACAGTTGTTATCATACCAGGGAAGGATTTAGGGATTAAGCTATAACACCAAATTTATCCAAGTCTTCTAAACTCATATGGGAGGAGAGAGTGTGAAAAGTCTGATGTCAATAAAAAGTCACACTCAAAACTCTCTGTCTTCCTTCCATCCCCCCCCCCACCCCCACTCCTTACCCAGGCACCAGTGCCAGTTACAGAGGACATGCAGAAGATCACCAGTACGACCAGTGCCCCCGACTCACCCCAGCAGCCCGTTGAGGTTCACACTGAAAACCTCTTCCAGAGGACAGAGGTGTTGGCAGGTATGTAACAGACACTCACTCCATGTCTTCTACTCTACATCTGTCCTCCACTCTACTCTGGAGTTTTCAAGTGTCTATAAACATCCTGGGTTGCATTGAATCATAGACTTTTTAAAAACTGAGACGTCTGGAAACAATGGTGCAGTGTTGTCGATGACGCAGGTTCTTATCAGTCATAACTTGATTTACAGCGGTGGAGGCAAAATACTGTAAATCATTTAGAGACAGTTCCACCTCGTCGACTGGCCAAGAAAAGATTTTATTAAGCTTCCATCTGTAGAGGAGACAATCTACTTCCTGTTCACACATGCCCAGTGTAAGATATTGGTCACATGACGTGTGTTTTCAGGTGTATTATTAATGATTTGCAGCTAAAATGCTCATGTATAACACAATTATACACCATTAACCCGACTCCACTTTCTGTTCCCACTGAAGTGTCTTTGTTTTAGTTTTTCCCTCAGCTTCCCAGTTTGATTCTCCACCAATGATGCATTCTGGGAGTTAATCTTTATTTTGCAGTCTAATGTTTCTCAGATTCTAATATGTTAGGACACGTGAGCGTAATTCCGGGAACTGGAATTATGGGTAATATTTATCCCTAAAGTCTCCCTCCCAATCTGTTCTCAAAATAATTACTTTTTAATAAAACTCTGCCAGAGTCGCTCTTTTGGGGGCCGAGCAGAACTCACAACAATCGTGGGCGTTCGCTGCTTTTGAATACACGACAAAAAGGGAAAATGATTTGCCTCAGACATCGCAGCGCTTTCTGATGGCGTCTCTCTTCTCCCGGCGTGTCTGAGGCGAACAGTGATTGGCACCTCGCTCGCGCTCTGTTGTGATTTCCATCTGGTGCTGAAGCAACATCAACGAGCACAGATCAGGACGGGGATGCGTCACAGTTCCCTCTGACTGATGGGCTCATTTCTTTGTTTTTTTTTGCATGTTGTTCTTGGATTGTAATGGAAAAAATGTGATTGCCAATATAAAGTCTTTGGATAATGCCTCGTAAATGTAAATGAAAGTACAATTTGGTCACCTCCGACCTACTTCCTCTTTTCCTTAACCGTTAATCTTCATCTCCTGCGTGATTCCTATGAACGATAATTGCCCGTAATCCAATTTTCATTCACTCACCGTGCTGCTGCTTAGGTGGAGCTCAGCAGTTTGGGCGCGTGCCAGGATCTTTACCCAGGGGGCCGCGGGGTGGGGGGTGGGGGGGTGCAGGCAGTCAACATGTGGAAACCCAAAGTGGAGCAGAGGGCAGATCGTGTAGCACCGGGAGAGACCTTAACCAGATTAGGAAGCTATAAAGAACCTCATACAGGCATAATTGGGAGGAAGGAGAGTAAAATAAGCTCATGTGGCGAGTTAGGAGCATTAGTGAGGAGAGTCAGGGTCAAAGCTGGAGTGTGGGATTTCTCAATAAAGCCTCGTAGATTTAATTCAGATTTCCCCCTTTATGTTAACCAACTGTCGGCCGATTGGTTCACAAAGTGTCCGTTACAGAAAGTTAAAGCTCAAACGTTTCTGTCCTGGTCTCACAGGGTCGATTCAGAAACCCTGCAGCAGATTAATTAGTTTATTATTTGTTACAGTTGAACTCGGGAGAGTGGAAATCCTCGAGTGACCTACAAGCTTAAAAAACCGAGACAAAAAAAGAGCAACGGGGCAGAAAGAACTCATAAACCATGAGAGACTTATTTATTTCTTAACTGTTTTTGTTAGAGCCACTTCAAATTTGCTGAGATGGTTTCCTACAATCCAGTGACCTCATAAATGTAACATCGTCAAATTGTACGAGTGGATCTGTGACTCAGAAGTCTGAGGTCCTGTAGACGTCCATGCGGAGCCGTTATAATCAGGGTTAGGATTTAAATTACAAGACGTCTGCAGCACTTTAACAACAAAGGAAGGCAGAGGACAGATACCGTATTGTTAAGTGATGAAATTATAGTTTTTAAAACCAATGAGGACTTCAGAATATCTGTTGTAGTCAATATTTTGGTCTAACCCATTTATCGGTATCGGCCTGTTTAGGTGCAGGATCCACTTCTACTTGGTTTGTTTGCCTCTCTCTGGATTTCACCTCAGAGATGGAACCAGCACTTCCACTCTCCTCCTCTTCAGTCCCAGTCGGCCTCAGCTGATTGGAACACAGCTCTGTGTACCAATCAAGGACTGGAGCATTAATATCCTCTTAATGGAACGCTAGCTTTCACCAGCACATTAGAGGAGGTGAAGTGAACCGCGGAAAACTACCCGACTCTGTTGATTGAGATTGACATTTTAGTAACAGCACTGGTTTCCACAGTCTCGGTTTGGTTACACTACATTTAATCCCTAAATTCTGATGATGTGCTGTTGCAGTGCATTAGTATTCCAATTTATTCCAACAATAGCAGGAACCGTGTGACAGAGCCTTGCTGGAGACCACATAATGTCTGTAAATAATGATAAATGTTTTAAAGGAGACATTATGCTCATACTCAGGCTCATAATTTGTATTATGGTTATTATTTGAAAGGTTACAGGCTCAAACAAGTCGCATTTCTCATTCTGTCCATTGCTGCAGCTCCTCTCCTCAGCCTCTGTCTGAAACACGTTGTTTTAACTCCTGTCGAGAACTTACATGACACACAAGAGGAAATAAAAGAGAAAAAGCCTCAATGCAATAGAAGTAAAGAATTGCACAGGACCAGGAGTCTGCCATAATGTTCTTCTTGTCCTTAAAGTGCAGGATGTCCAAATTATAAGGCTGCAGAAGCAGGGCCCGCTGCACCAGCCTCTTATTTGGATTCTAGTTATGCTACAATTAGCTTCTCGGAGGCCAGATCCACCTGAAAGTGCTGCAAAGCCCAGTTTCTTCTACCACCCCCGTGTCTTGGTGATAGAAGCTTGTAGGAGTGGAATTGTTTTTGGGAAGCGAAGGTAACAGGAAGTTGTTTGTCAGCGTGAAAGAGAAGTGCACCTGCTCCACTGTGGAGGCTGATCCAACAGAACTGGAGCAGAACACAACAAGGCTTTAATGTCATCAAAAGATTCAGCTCCACGCCCATCACTTTCCCAAAATAAAGGGAACACACGGATGAAAAAGAAGACGTGGGGGGGGGGCCACCCATAGAGAGATAGAAGAGCCGCCTCGTGTTAAACCAGAAAGAGGCAGCTCCGTTTTCAAGCAGCCTGCAATTTAAGTTGTCACTTTCCAGGAGGACCCACAGTAGATTTCACCTCCTGAGGCTTTGACGGCTAACTTCCCCTTTTTGTCTCTCTCTCTCTCTCTTTCTCTCCCTCCCTCTCTCTCTCTCAGCTGTTATCGCAGGCGGTGTGATCGGCTTCCTGTTCGCCATCTTCCTCATCCTCCTGCTCGTCTACCGCATGAGGAAGAAGGACGAGGGCAGCTACGACCTGGGCGAGAGGAAACCCTCCGGAGCAGCCTATCAGAAGGCCCCGACCAAGGAGTTTTATGCATAAGGTCCCGCCCCCCCCCACCTCCCACCTCCCATCACCACATTGACAAATCTCAAGTGACTGTTGGAAAAAAAAAGAAAAGAAAAACGCAGTCCACAACAACAACAACAACAACGACAACAACAACAACGACAAAAATCTCTTAACACACAGCAAGAAACTACAAAAAACTATTGTTTTCAAAGTTGATTATGGAAAAATAGCTTAAAGGAAAAGCTTTTGCATAGAGTATCGTAGGTGAGACCTTTTCTTTCTTCTTTTAAAAAAAAATGAAAACCAAGCATTTTCTCATTTTATGGCAAATCTCAGTGTATTTAAACATTTTGTGTATTATTTGAAAAAGGCTGGAAAAAAAAACAAAACAGGATCTGTTAAAAGGCGAAGGAGCAGTTTTTAGTCACTGACTACTTTTAACTGTAGCAGTGTGTTATTTGTAAAGAACAACAATTTAAAAGTTGAGATAATTGAAAAGTAATTATCCTGTATCAATTCTACGTTCAATTTTTGTTTTCATTTTTCTTTTTGTCCTAGCATGTCTGATGTTAATCTCTAAAGGTGTAACTACATTAATTTATCTTTTCTCTGATGTTTATTGCCTTAGTAGTTTTGATGAAGCTTTTTTGATCTTCATATTAACGCTGTTAATGGTCAATGTAAATGTTTCTCCCCTTCAGGTTACAGTGTTTATTATTTGCTCTCACATCCGTTTTTTTTGTTTTGTTTTTGTTTTAGTTTTTTAGTCAAACGTTTTGTCTTGTTGATTTTGTTCGTCTCTTCTCGGTGTAGCCTTTCTTTTTTTTCTCGACAGCGTTTTTATTTTCATAACCAGGAATCGGTCTTTACAAAAACTGAAAGGAAAAAATAATAATGTGTCAGGGCTCTATTTAAATGCATTCTCTCTCTCTTTCTCTCTCTCTTTCTATTTCTCTGACATTGCACATTCACTGCTTTCGCTTTGTGTGTGTCAAGCGTTTTTTCGGGGGGGGCGTTTTCTCCTCTCCGTGGCTTGTGGTGTTTTTCCGGCCCATAGCCACCGACGTCCTCAGCGTGTCCCTTCAGTTTACTGACTGCACCAAAACTCTGCTAACACCGTTCCCCCTCTATCTTTCCCTCTGTTTACCCTCCCTTACTCCCACCTTCTTTTTAATCAGACTCGAGAAGGGCCCAACTCCCACCCTCTTCCATCACCAATCTCTTTCTCTCATTCCCTAACCCCCTCTACCTCTTCATCCCTCACGTTCCTTCCATCCTCCCCAGCCCCATTTCTGTTCTCCTTTCTTGTCACAGGACCTAAGGTACTGAACTACTCTGAAAAAACCCAAAGACTCACAGTATTTCCACCCACACCTCCTCCCCTCCACCAGGGCCACATCATTTTGTTTCCCCACTCTCTCTCTCTCTCTCTCTCTTTCTTTCATCACCCCTTCATGGTTTTTCTTTCCTCTTTCTCTCTTCATTTAGAGATCTGACCTTTTGAGTCCAATCGCTTATTAGTATATGAAAAGATATATAAATATATATAAATGTATATTCACAAATGTTTTAAACCTTCAAAGTGCCTACCATTTGGAAATGTACTTGCTCGGGGTGAGCATGTGGCGGGTGTGTACACAAAGGAGGGGTGTAAACGACTTGACTGGCATTCTGTGAGCATGGATGACTGTAATGGTAACTTTTTTTTTAGTCTTACAAAAGCTGACAGTATTGTACCTATAAATTGAAACAACACTACTGAATAAACATTGTGGCCTAATACCAGCTGCTTGGTCCATCTTGTTTTCATTCTTCTTGCTGACGTCAGGTTTCCAGGTGGAAAAGCATCACTTACAGATTACACAGTGGATTAAGTCATTTATTAAGCAAACTCAGCAGCTTTCACTGTCTCACAACATTGTAAATTGTACTATTTTGAATTAAGTTGTATAAATCGAAGCCAAAATATATCAATCACCCCCTGGTGGCTGCAGTATATCTTGTAAACCTCGCCTTCTCAATGCTAGCAGATGGGACATGTACACAAATCAAAATACACCTCACTACCTTGGCTCCATCCCCTAAAAGCTACTTTGCAATGGACAGTTGAAATCTGCTCGTTTAGATCCTGTTCCGAGGTTAAACAACAAATCAGATAGCTCATTAGCAATGATTAGCAAATAGCTAGTGTCAGCAGTCCAACACTTTGAGCTAACATTACTTTTGCCATAACCATTACGACATGACACTTCTTTCCTAAAAATTGTGTTTAACTATTCTTTTAAAATACAGAAAAACTATAACTACTAGTGCTATAAATGAATGTGTCGGTCATGCTGTTGTGTTGAGGCACTTAGTTTAATTGTTACCTATTTTGCTATTTAACACCTTTGAGCAAAGTCTCCTCCTGGGATGTGTTACTTAGTGTTTTTCTCTTTAAAGTTAAAAGCAGATGTTTTGCATTTAACGGCTCGTTAAACAGGCCGACTTTAAAAAAAATAATGTCTCCAACAACCTGCTCATTTGGCTAATTATTCAAAGGTAAGCTTTTCTTACCATGGTTACCCCGAAGCCCAAAATACCCTACAGCAAATCTGTGCCCAAAAAAATTGGAATATCTGTGTCTATAAATAGGAACACAGACCATTCAAAATGTAGGACGGGCTCTAACACTCACCAGCACATTCGCTCTCTTAACGTTACTTAAAGTCTGAGGAGATTATTGATGGTCAGATGTATAATCTCTACGTGTTTCACCATATCATCATTTCAGTGCCTTAATCTCACCGTGTTCCAGCGGGAGATTAGAGTGACGGTCGGGATTCATCTCGCTCGGGCAGGAGTGCAGATGTTCTGCGACTTTATTTTCAATAAGTTGTTTATGTATCATCTGAAACCCGTCATGAGGGGGTAGATGGGATTCCTTGGGCAGTAATGGTGACGTCGTTTGGAACGTGCAGATCTGTTTTGATACACTAAAGGAGAATAAATGAACTATAACAGCATTTTACGTAAAAATATAATTTTATTTCGATTAAGTCCAGTTCTCTAAATATTGTTGTAAACATGGATAATTCCTAAAATCTATTCCTTTACATTGATCGTCTTTCTTACTTTAGATTCGGGACATCGGGTCTTTTCTCTGATATCTGATCGTCACTGTGTCGTGACTTTACGAGCTGCCCCATCACGATCGGGTTATTCCTATTCATCCCCACACGTCCTCTGAAACCACCTTGTGATGTTTTCTTTGAAGACTGAAAGGCAAAGAGGAACTGAACATGCATGCATCAGTGCATATTTCAAATGTGTGCGTGCATGTGTTTTTGTGTGTGTGTGTGTGTGTGTTTCTAACCCGAGGGGGAGGCAGACCATTGGGGGTGCGATAGAGCTACCTCTGTTTTTTTTTGATATGTTGTTTTAAGTGAATACTCCTCTTTCAACTCCTTTCTGAGGAATCGGGTCAGTGTGTTCTCGTATGGTATGTGATATTTGCCCTGGGGCAGTTTGTACAAGCCATCCCACCAGGATAGGACCCATTTAGAGGGGTGGTGAAGCAGCCAGCCAATGAGAGCGGACGTATATGTTGAGGCTGTTGTAGTAACAAACATTTCCCAATCTGTCCTTTCCTCTGTGTGCGGTTGCGTTGCATGTGTTTACCCTTTTAATCTCAACTTTGTGTCAAAGTGCAACCCAGGATTTACACAGTGCCTGTGTTGTGTTTAGGTTGGTGTACAGGGTCAGCGTGTGTGTATCGCCCCCCCCAGGAATGTAAATGTAAACCACTCTTGGGTTGTTCGACCACGATATAACTTTCTTTTCTTTCACTCTATTCGCTCTTTCCCTTTGTCTCTCTCTCTCTTCCAGTCCTTCTCTCCCTTTGTAGCTGCAGAGCTGATTCAATAAAGCTGTCGGCCGTCGAATGGCAGTCAGCGTCAAGCCATGCAGAAACGCTGCGGAAACGGCGTCCAAGGTAAACAGGCTGTCAGGCCTCATAAGAGCTCCCGGCTTGAGACTAAGCCCGGGCCCGACTGGGGCTGGACACGTAGGACCTCGCTGACCCAAACGCAGAGAGCAGCCGCCCAGTGAGCAGACACAACACTGCACCGGGTCAGGCCGACCGCACGGGTCCGAGCCCGAGGTTTTTCCCCCGTGATAATTACAGTGTGATGAAGTGAAATACTCAAGTCCTCAGCATATCTGTGCCTGGTGTTGCTCGTAAGCCTCGATCTCACTGCTGCACATCGACTGACGGCTTCAAACTGAAGAACAGTTCTGACTTTTACAGATAACATATCATTACAGAAGACTTGTGACGGAACGGTGATGACTCATTGTCTCAAAAGAGGAAACTACGCACAACTAATATAGAATGAGGAGCAGAGCCCGAAACACATGCTCTCTACGGACACTTGACGTCAAGGATGTATTTTTATAGTTTCGCTTTGAAGCGCGTGTCCTCACAAGGAAGACGTACTGAACAAAGCACATTAAACATTTAAGCCGTATTAAAAGCAACTTCAAGTACCAGGGAGAACATTTCATATCAATCCATCAAACAGCTGTTGAGATATTAAAGTCTGTCAAACAGAGCCTTGCGTGTAGAGTCACAAAACTAACGTACGCTTGCTGAAATGATAAAAAACAAGATAATGAGCACAAAGTTAAAGTTGAGCCAGATATAATACACTTCAACATCGAAGGACATGAAAAAGATCGGCTGGGATTGGATGACACAAAGTAAAAAGTGGAAAAAATAGGACATTTTTATGTTAGCTTGCCCGATAGTCCCCTTCAAACGTGTCCTACAAATGCTTCCTTCCAGCAACAAATGATCCAACGGGTCAAATCTTATCCTATGATTCATTGAGCTGAAGAAATTCATTCTAACAAGTTAGCTTTAACGACTGGGTTAGATACAGCTAGCGCAGCCCTCAAAGTAGCTAACATGTATGGTGAGGCCAGGACAAGCTGGTGATGCAAAAAGGAAATCCTCCTTAAACCGAACCGAACGTCTCATTTTCTGTTAGACTTCACGGTTAGTCGTAGACTGAGTCCTTCCAAGGATGTGTCCTCTGAATTGGGACACAGCTTGTATTTCATTGTGCTGAAGACAACCTGTGTTAGTGATCCAAGCCTCTGTCCTGCCTGAGTCCAACCATTTTACATTTTATCCAGTTGAATGCTCTTTACTGGATTTAAGGTTCAACTGGTGGAAGAGGAGCGAGGAGAGAACCCAGCAGGAGCAGCATTTCCCTCGGCCTTCCTCACAGCAGCCTGGCCTCTCAGCCGGTGTAATTCACCGCTGAGCACTTCCTAGGATCCGAGGTTTTACTGCTCCAAAGATACTTAGGAGCTAAATCATGTCTGAATGTTGTGAAAGCACCACAATGCACTGGGCTGGTGGCAGCTCTGTGCCGCGGCTCAGTCTCCATCGACTTTACTATCGCTCCACTCTGAGTCATGTCAGAACAATGTCATTTGGGTCTTGGGGTTTTTAAAGCTTAACGGTGCTTTTAACATTAGGCAGGGAAGCATGGAAGTAATTATGCAGTTTGGTTGATCCAGTCGGGAATTTGAAAAATGTTAATTCCTCGGTCGAGAGTATAAAACCGAGCGGAACCGGGTTCGGAGCTCCGGCTGCTCTGAGGTGGAACCAGCCGAGTTGGTTTGGAACAATTATCAAATCAAACCATCAGTGCTGCATAAAGAACAAGTCATCTGGAGGGCTGGGGGCGTGGGCGGGGGGCTGTAATGACTATTACCAAACCAAATCTAATGATGGGGGAGGAGGTTTTCCAGCAAATCAAAAGCACGGAGCAGGAATCAATCTGGAGCAACAGCACGACTGCCGTTTGAGACGCAAATTAAAACACGATTCTTACTGTTGTCTGAGAAAAAAAATCCATGTGGTGATTAGAGCTGTTTGTGATTTGAACGAGAGGACAGAACTAACCTCTCCATCTCCTGGCAGCAGACGAGTTAATCATGTTTTTCAAATAGCCGAATTACTGTGTTTCCAATTTCCAGTCCACTTATATGTAAGAATAGAAAGAACAAAAAGGCGCTGAGAGCTCATCACATTGGTCTCATGGCCTCTCTTTATGTTTTATCTTTTTAAAACCTTTCAAAGTGTATTCAGTGAGGTTTAAACAGATTCCACTCATCTCACATCCAATTAAATTTCATGATTGCATCGATTGGTTTCCCATTTTGATGAGGAGTAACTGGGTTATTAAGAATTATTTATCAAGGTAAATTAAATGTTTTTACATTCTGTTGGCACACAACACTGTGTTTTATCCAGAAGGATTAACGCTCCCTGATAAGATACGTTCTGCTTGTTTACACAGAGAATCATTTTCTGTAATGTTCTCGAAGATTAACAGCGAATGAAATCGAAACATTCTGCTCCACATGTCCACTTGTCCCACTTTGTCTGACGTGAATTGCAGAAATAGGTCTGAGTGTCTTAGAGTGTAGGTGTGACTCGATTCAGGCCACAGCTCGTAACACTTCCTGCAAACTTATAGAAATTACAAACCACGAGGTATTAGATCTTTAGTTTCTGCAAATTCGTCATTATTTCGGAACTGTGGACAAAACATATCTGATCTCAGAAACCACCGCACACAAAAAAGTGGTAACTTCCAAACAGCACAATTGTTGGTGGGATGATTCACGTTACACAAATTCTGGCTGATACAATTTAGAAATATAACCGACCACACACACGACAAACTCAATTTAAAAACACAAGCTGTTCACTTTGCCTCTTAATTACCGACTCTCCTGATTAAACGCCGGCTGATTGTGAACGTTACTGTGCTTCCCTTCCTCTTGATGGGATTTAGAAATCCTTCAGTTTCATACCCGGTCACACAAACACCTTCTCATCTTTCCCAGCTTTCAGCACTGTAGCGTGACATCTCCATTTCATTGTAAGTCCACTGAGGGGAAATGTAACTTTTTGCTTTTGATTAGGCCGAGCGTGATGGGGACGGCTCTAACCATTATATTACTAATTAGATCCGAAGCCACGGGGGGGGGGTAAGAAAGAGTCGTGTGGATTTGTGTGCTCGAGCCCACGGGGGAACGCTCGCTTTACTGGGGATGGAAAAAGTTATTTCAGTGATGGTTTTGAATTGTGGTTTTTAATATGTAGTGTTAACGGCTCTGTTACATAGACTGCAGCTGCACTCGCTCCTCTCTGCACAGTCACAGTTTTCTTTGTAGTAAAACATTTGCAGTTTTTGCTGGGTGGAAAGTTCCAATAGAGATCAATCAAGGCGAGGAGAAGATGAGTTGTAACGTTGAAAGTTTCATTATTAACTTTATGATAAATCCCACATTTCAGTGGGAATGTTCGTTAAGTTGCAACATGCTGATCCCATCGTTCCTTTGTCTTTCATATTGTTTGATTATGTATTCATCACAGAGCGAACGGGGGTGGGGGGGCAACTTTTAAGCCATTGAACTCCGCCAGACCTTTTTTTTTCGAGGAGACCAGGGTTTGAACTGCTGCCTTTGTTCTCATAATCATTGCAGTGCTGTGTGATGAAAGCCCCATATCTCCAAATAAATCATCTTTCCAGGGCGTCACATCCAGAGGCGTAAGATGGAGGATGTGTCTTTGATGTCCACAATCTGGATGGAGACAAATCAAAGGGCTGTTGTAGCACAGAAGAGCCAGAATAAATATTTGTTAATGCCGAGAGTCTTTTTTAATTACGTACGTGTAGGGATGTGGGGGAAAGTGTCCCGATGACAGGCGTCAGTGACAGCTGGGGCCGGGGACAAGTCCTCCCATTCATCAGCTGGTGATGGATGTGAAGAGCCACTTCCTGTGAGGCGAGGACGGGTTCGGGTAATGATTAATAATTAGAGATCCTCCAATTAACTCAAAATTAGATGAGCAAACCAGAGCAGAGCCTGCTCCATGTTGGTGGACCTTTGGCTTTCAACCATCCCTGAAACCAACTTCTGGTTGTTGACTTATTCTGAATATGTAGTATTAATTATTAATTAAAGAACAAGTTTGACCAACACCAGCCTTGATCAAACAAACTATTTGACAGCAAAAAATATGGTGATATATTGAAGAAACATAAAACAAATGGACAGAGATAAATACGCTATGTTAAGATACAGATGTAGTTCTCATTGCTGGAATAAGCAAATATGTAATTTGATATCATCCACCTCTATAGTGTCAGCTGAAAAACTCTTTTGGCCCAAAGGCTGCAGGAAGATCTACTGAACATCTTTGAAGCTAAAGTCTTACCTGGAGCTACTCTAACACACTTTATCAATAATATATGTTAACAGCAGCTTTGATGCCAGTGACACTCCACATCTGATAAGTGAAGCTGACATCCCTGAAGACTGTATACTCTAAAATACTACGGGTGGGACAGCCGGAGACAACATCCTCGTACTGATGCACAGATCGCCTCCTGTCAATCCGGCTGTAGCTCACTCTCATTCACTGCTGCTTCTCTATCATTTGTGACGAGCAGGGACGGTGCCTTTATGATTCCGTCGGACAGATGTCCCTGCCCGTGTCCAATCAGAACAGAGTAACACTTGCTTTTTCCTTTGATTCCCCATATGAAGACCTGAGTGCATGTCCCGAAGTTCTCCCTCAGTGTGGTGTTCACTGACATGTCGTGATGATGCTGACTCGACCTGATGAGCTCACTGCAGGTCTGGGATCAGCTGCATCAAAAACACATAATAATCATTTCAAGCTGGTTGCAAAATCAAATCCTAAACAGTTTATGAGATTATTACCAGAGTCTGAATTTTAAAGAAATGTAAAGACGAGTGTGTTTAACTTTCACTCTCTTTGGATTAAGTTTAATGTCAAACCCTCCTAAATTCTTAAATCCTGAGATTGACATTTTGGGGACACTGTGTTTATCTTCTCTTTTTTTTTCTTGTGACGGTTAATAAGTTATGTGACACATCACCAGGCCTCAAACATCGTGAAGCTTTTGCCTCTGTTTCTATTCTGATTCTTCACTCAAGCCTGTGCACACCTCCTCATCCGTCTCACACTCGTCCATTCACGCTGCAGAGAAGAAGAAGAAGAAGAACAGGACAAGAATCACAGGCCGAGCTCGAGCGGCAACAAAAGAAGATTGATTCGGGGGAATTCGACTCAACAGACTCTGTGTTGCCTGCTTGGATGCTCTCTCTCTCTCTCTCTCTCTCTCTCCTCTCTCTCTCTCTCTCTCCTCTCCCCTTTGTGTCCCCTTTGTCTCTTCCTCGCTCTTCTTCACTTTCACTTTGCCTCCCTACCTGCTGTTTTTAATGGATGAGAGGAGGCACAGGGAAGAAAGAGAGAGTGAGTGAGACAGACAGGGAAGAAAAGAGGGATGAGGAGGAAGGGGACGGAGAGGGGAGAAAGAGAGAGAAAGAGACAGAGAGAGCGGAGGGAACGAGGGCTCTCATCTCCAGGCTTTAATGAAGAGGCTTTGAAGTTTGCAGTGATTGAGCAGCGCCCGTGTCCTCTTCAGGAGGGACCAACATCTCTGTGAAGGCCTCGTTTCATCTCTCTTCCCGTTCTCCCTCTTGATTCGCCCTCCCTTTCCCTTTGTCTTCATCAATTCCACGTGAGATCTCCACCCCCCCCCCTCCCCTCCTGTCTTTCACCAAACCCCCCCTCCTCCACCCCCTGACTGTGATCAGGACATGGATCATGTGTCTAATTAACTAACCGTGGTGGTCCCCCGTCCCATCAGGACTTTGAAGCCCATGACTACAGGACAGGGAATGGGATGTATGGAATGAAGAAGAGTCTCTGTGTGTGTGTGTGTGTGTGTGTGTGTGTGTGTGTATGTGTTTGTGTGTGTGTGTGTGTGTGTCTGTGTGCGTTGTCAGCGGTGATTGAATCCTTGTTTCACCACGTTCACTAAAGGTATCTACAGTACACGTATCTAACGCACACTCTCGTGCCCCCGGTGTTCAGGAGGAGATAGTGATTCCCCCCCACACCCTGCTGTTATCTCAACAAAGTTATCCATCAATCCCAAACCTCCGATGCTCTTCCTCTTCATCTTCCTCTTCCTCTTCCTCCTCTTCCTCCTCTTCTTCTTCCTTCAGGTCATCCTCCTCGCTCGCTTCCTCCTTTCCTCCATCTACCCCTCCCCCAGCGCACTGACCCCACTCTGATGGGCTCCTGCCATTCACAGACTCCTGCCCGAAGCCAGCTATTATAAGGCCCTGTGTTATCACGAGGAATGTATACTGTGCATGTGAACTGAGTGGAAGTGAACTTAAGACTGCAATGCTTGTGAGGGTGTGAGGGAAACTATCACTGTGATATCACCAGAGCAGCCAAACACTCAGAAGATCATAATAAAGTTTTTTTTTGTAATGTTTCAGCCCAAGTGATATACTGTCCTTCTTGGGCTTCTCTCCTTTCCACAATTAAGGGAATTCCTCATGGTCTTAACAGGGTGATTGTGAGTTTGTAGTTCAGGGAAAGAGCTTATTCCTGTTTCAACATCACGTCACGCCTGTGTGCAAAGCAAGATCTCTTAAGAGTTCAGTGTTTTGTTCTTTATTGGCCGACAACAATGGCCAAACTCTCTAATTACTCTTGTGGCTCAATGGATTAAATTCTAAATCCAAAAAATCGTGCAAATCTTTGACATTTTGATGATGGTGTCAATTCCATTCTGTGTAGAAATATCATAAAAAGTTGGTTTAGTTGTGTGAGCCAAGAGTTTCTGCCAATTGATTTCCACACCACCCGAGAAATACCAAACCAACCAATCCATCATCTTTATTGCTCATCCATTAAGGGTCGTGGGGGGGGCTGGGGAGATGGGCGAGATTTGAAAATTGAAGAGTTCTAGACACTGTATGATTGGTAAGATGATGAGACTAAACTTATATATGACGAGTATGATCCTGTAAATAACTTAAAGGTTCACATGTGGGGAGCTGTTGTGTTTTGTGTGTTTGTTGTGCGAATGCTTGATGACTGATATGTGGATATTCCTAGAAAAGAGTTGTTGGCAGTGATAAGATGCTAGGAAACATGTAAACAATGCAGGTTTGAAATATATAAAAAAAATCTTCCAAATATTTTTATGTTTGAATGGCCACCCACAGTTCTGCCACATGCAACTTTAAATATCATGTCTTGTCATGAATATTTTACATCAATACTAATTAAAAACAGACAGATTTAGTTGTCGACGACATTGTGTTGAACTGTCTTTACCCGTGAAGTCATGTGCTGTTGTGTTTGTCGGGGGGTGTGTGGGGTGGTCAGTCGGCCACTGGCAGAGCTCAGTCTGTGTGATTCCAGCGCCCTGCTCGTCCAGGTCCTGTTTTTGCGGCGTGGACAGCGAGAGATTAATGAGTTGAAAGGAGCCTCCACCTCCCTGCCTCCTCCCGCTTGAACGTGCAGCCCTCACCCTTTCCTCCCCTCTCTGCGTGTACTAGTCTTTTACTTTGAAGGAGATCGTAGAGGGACGTCTTATTCACACGTGCTCTCGACCTTGCTACTCAACGCATAGGCTAATCCTGCTGTTTGACATGGAATTATGCACGAATACAAAATTCTACTCGACCGCGTCACAGATGAAAAACTCCATATTGATGCACTTTTCAGTTTGATGTCATAATGACCTCACTGTGAGCTGCTTCTATTGGAGAGCTGTAATTTGTGTAAATGGTTTTTCATCACAGATCACGAGGGAACAGGTCAGTGGATAAATTGTAAAACCATTAGCACATGGGAGAGAAAAGCCAGTTGCAAACATTAGGAGGATGCAAAATCTTCTCTAAAGGGCCTCCTCTGTTCCTGCTCGCTCTCCTCTCCGTCAGCTGCTCACCCGAGCGCCTGTCGGAGGTTTCCAGTCCCGCTGTGCAGCCTCATGCCTGGAGAACAACTTTGATTGTGAAACCATAAATGATTCACCGAGTCATATTTTTAGGGCTGGAGTCCTTTTTGAATGATGTATTTATCAAGCGAGCTGTTCAGTATGTGTGTGCATATTCCATTTGGCTTGAAGATGTCAACCGGTGAGATTTTAACTTTGGGGCTTTTGTAAAATATTTATTCCGGCGCCTTGGTTTGTGGTTTTCTGTTCCTTTTTGAAAGCAGAAGGAGTTTAAACTGTAGAATTTGGATGAGAGAACATATTGTTGTGTATTGAACGCCGCCCCATGTTCATTTGATTTTGTGCAGTCGTTGTAATGCATCCATCCAGAAATCTGCCATCCTTTGACCTGAGTCTGCTCATCCTCAACATCAGACAGTAGCCTCTTGTAGACAGAACCTTTAAGGTGTTGACGATGAGTCTCTTAGCTGCTTCTTGTAGTTCTACACCTTTTGCTTCTTGTAGAACAGTTTGGCTATATGTCCAAAATGTTATATTTTGTAAAAAATACATTACATTTTGCCGCTATAGAGGATAATTCTAGAGAAAAGTGAACTGTAGAAGATGACAGTGAATCTCTTTCTTATCCAAGTATCTTGAAATAGATTTGTATCTATATACTTTAGTATTTGTATGTAAGTACCCCTATTGTTTCTCTGTGGCTACTAGGCCTTTCTTTTCTTTTTTTGGAACAAGCAGCCAAATGAACATTTCATAGGCCTCATCAACTTGGGTAAGACACCTTGAAAAACACCTTTTGTCCAAAGCTCCACACAAAAGGACCCCATGATTGAACTGTTGTTTTTTTTTCCCACCCAGTGCATCCAGTGTGTGGTGTGCACTAATGTACCTGTCACCAGAGCTGTGGACCACACTGAAGTCTGATGTCAAAGAGACGGCGTTCAGCCCAAACAACACAATTACCTGCTCCACACACACATACACACACACACGCCGCTGACATGTGTCGACCTGTGAGACGCAACGACGCCGTCCGGTCATGTTTTTTTTGTTCAGGGTGAATAGACGTCGGGAAAGAAAAGGTTCCTAATCCAGAAGAGGAGGTTAAGCTTCACACAGACACACACACAGAGGAGGCAGGTGTTACATTTGACATCAGGTGAAACAGTCTTTTAAAGACACTTTGCAGGAGGGTGTCGCTGTCAGAGGGTTCATGTTCAAGTTTGAGAAATACGATTTGTGAAGAGCAGTGAAGGGCAAGGAAGGTTTTAGTTTTTTTGTGTAATGATTCTATCACAATACAAATATCTTTTACATCTATGTTTCTCTCAAAACTGCAATGATCATTTGGAAAGCATGTGTTGTTGTTTAAAGCACAATTTCTATCAAAATTTTACATTTAAAGACTTGGTGGAGTTTATGATATTTGGTAACGTGGACTTTTGTTTTTGATACTTATATTATGTTTTGATTTGTTTTGTATTAATAGACGTTTGCCTCGTCATTTCCTTGTGTTTGATTTTTCGGATTCGCATTAATATCTCAGTTCTTTGCAAATGTCCGTTTATTAGTTCCCGTTTTATTTTGTAGCTTCTTTTCCTGTGTCTTACTTTTGATTTACTTCCTGTTTTTGTCTTGTTTCCCTCCACTTTGATTGTGTGACTCTGATGTGTTTCACCTGTGTTCAATTATCTCCACCCCACTTTGTGTATTTACTCTCCGTGCTCTCTCTCTCCTTCTTACTTTGTCAGTTCAGTTCAGTTCACACTCGTAGTTCCTGTTGATGAGTGTTTCCTGTCCTGTTTCCTGACTTTTTAACAACCTGATTCTTCTTGTGTTTTGGATTCCTGAGGCCTCTGCTCCCTGACACCACGCTCTGTAATTAGTTGGGTTTGGGTTCTGTACTTACAAAACATGGACGTCATCCACTTGGGACATTCCTGTACTGTTTAAACTGGGACTGGTTTTGAAAATCAACTGAAGTTTTGTCCGAAGGTTGCAGTTGATAAGTCACATCCATTGATTTTGCCTGTGTAGTTGATCAGGTTGGGATGTGCAGATTTCTGCAGACACCACTTGAAGCACTGAACAAAGGTATAAACATGAAAGATCACCAAACACACCAATGATATTGTAATAAACAAGTCGTTTTCTCGGAGTGGGACCCATCCAGTCATTACTCTGTGATTATTTCCTAAGTGTGCCTGGAGTTAAAATCCCTCTGGGGCGTCTCTGAAGCTGAAGACGGTTTGTTAGATGGATGTTTACGATCATCTTAAAGTCGTAAGATGCTTTCAGGAGACGTGGCTCTGTTCCAGACGAGAAGGGAGAAAGAGAAGATGACACAACACTCGGGAGCATCATATCATCTGAGGACGCACACATTCTACTACACAAACACGCCACACACACGGCTGTTTGCCTGTTTTGACTCCCTGCTTTGCGATGCACTTTTCACCTCCCAAACATCACGAAGAATAAATATTTCCACCTCAGCGGAGACGTCTGATAATCCAAAGAGCTGGAGACGGTTTCTCTTCTCATTGGATTGTATTAGTCCAATAAAGGGGAAGAATGATTTTTGAAGAGCGGCAGTGAAACATTTCATAAATCAGAGGAGTGGGGGATTGACTGTTTTGCCGGTGTCTGTATCTCACTTGTTATTCAGACATGTCACAGAGTTCACACAATCTTTATGGCAGTTTTTTTATTCTGTGTTTCCAGGTACACGGCTTCTCTATTTATGATAATGGGTTTTTCACCCGACGCCGGTGGTAACGACTGACTGTAAATCTCATCTGTGGGAAAGAGTGGGTGTTAAGAGCGCGAAATAATCTTTTATTTCCCTACTTGAGTGGAAATATGAACACATTTCTCTCTTTCATTTAAGCGGAACATCAGATAATCTTCTAATGCTCGCTGCCTCTCACCGTTTCACACTCGTACTCATCACACGGATCTATATTAGGATGCTTGTTCAAAAAGGATGTCAGTAAAAAGATCACTGCGGCAGACGCTTCCATATTCCTGTGATGTCTCCCGGTTATCGGTGGGCAATTGCGCAGACGTATGAGAAAGCAAACGAATCCGAGGAATGTCCGATTGTTCTCGAAGCAGGTGAAACACAACATTAGTCATGGTTTGTGTTCTGTGTGTGTGGGGGGGCTCTGTTTGGGGAAACACCTCCGTTGATGCCTAGAAATAGAGAAATGTCTCATTAGGCTGCGGTCAGGACCGTTCTGATACCACAGACGTCTCACCAACATTCCTGTGAAGCCCGTTTCAGACGTGTCCTGCTGGCTACGGAGTTTACCCAGAATCTTCCTTTAACACACGCCCAAATACCAATTATTTCGGAGAGAGATAAACTAAAAATGCTGACTGATTAATCCTTTAGTGATTTCTCTGAATTTCTGTCTGAGATCTCTCCATGTCTTTTTCAGCCCATTTGGTATTTGGTTTTGTTTCCAAGCCCACAGCTCTAGTTTCTGTTAACTCATCTCTTTGGATTTGTCCATCTGAGCGTTTGTTTCCCAAACCTCTGAACCTCACTGTGCTTTACGACCTGCTGAGCATCAGACAGCAGAGAGAGCAAAGTTTGTGATTTACATTTGATCTTAAAACACATTTACAAGAAGAATGGAACCTCAAATTACCAGATGGACAGAAACCAGAGCTAATGCGACTCCACTTGTTTCTCCTCTAGCAGGCAAATAAATCTGTTTCTGCGAGATTAAGCAACAGTTTTTGCCTCATTACAGTTGTTGCTGATCTAGAAAGTCTAACACGTGGAACTCGGGGCGATTTAATGAATTTTCTGTTTTTGCTGATTCCACATCGCATGCTGCCTCTTTCCTGAGCTGCACCTCTCCCGGTGATTCCCTCAGAATGCTGCGCTGGGGACCTGCTCGGCGCAGATTACAGTTTGCCTTTTCGTCAAGGAATTGCTTAAGTGGTTATGTTTGGACCTCACACACCCATCTAACTATACCCTTGGAGAAAATTGCGTTTCTTGCAAAAAGGCACTTAGAGAAAACCACACCCTTGTAAAGTTCTGGTGGTTGCATGTGACTGCTTATAAAAACAGACAGTGGCCTATTAGCACTAAATTAGGCATTTACAGTGTTGCGTTACAGAAAAAGTGAAGTTTATAGTGAGAGAAAGTCTGTAATAGAAATTGAGTTGTTTGTACTGAACTCATCCTTTGTATATCTTATCTTATCTCTTGCAGTCAAATCATGATGGTTCCACATGTCCAATATAAATACAAACTTATTTGTATTGTTATGTTTTCTGACAAAGCTGCTTTAATTATTATTATTATTATTATTATTATTTATCACTTTATTTGTCTCATGCAGAGATTGAAATGTCCTAAGATCTTTTTAAATCCACTGGTGCCGATTCATCTTCTTCCTCTTGATATTGACATTTGTGAATTTAATATCCTTTAATATCAAATGTGTAATGCTAATGCTAATGTGCTATGATTGTAAACATGGTTAACTTTACAACTCATTATTAGCATTCATCGATCTGTGTGGTGCAATTAAGGAAAAATGAATGAAGAAGGCTCATATTAATATTTCTTCTCTAGCTATAGAAATGTGTTATACTCCCTCAAACAAACACAACCTTCAACCTGTTTCTCTTTCTGCAGAGACCCCCCCATCGATGTTTGCACCACTATGCATGCTCCTTAAACTTCCATCCGGCATTAATGGACGATCAAACCAGCAGGAACACGTCTAGTTTTTTCAACAAATCCAAAGTATAGAGGGCATATTTATCATTTGACTGCATCTCTTTGTCGAATCGTTATCCCTGCTCTCTCTATTTTCCCTTTTCCAGACTTGCCCATGAATTCAGCCCAACTACCTGCGGCCCCACCCGCCGAGAGCCCGGCCTCAGAATTTACCGACACAAGTTGAGGAGCACGGTTCTGTTGTTACCGGAGCGGGTTGAACTGCCCAGGAAGCAGAAAGGCTCCTTTGTTTCTCCTCTAGACAAAAGAGGTGGGTGCGCCATCACTCCAAAACACTCCTCGTCTAGACTGCACAGCCAAAAGACCCTAATAAAGCTCTCAGGTTTTGTATTACACCCAATCAACGTGCCGTGAGGGTGCACTTCAGACACACTTGTTAGGCAGCGGAGGATATAGGACGAGTGTGTGTCTCAGTTTCTGAATGTTTAAAAAGGGAGATTCTTCTCCAGCGAATCCTCTTTCATCTGAGTCGTGTGCGTCAACGCTTCCTGTATAGAAGGAGATCACTATTTGAGGGAAAGGGGCTGTCAGGTCTGTGCATGCACTGCGTCTGCTATACGGTGGATTCTGCAGCTGGAGAAGAAGTGTGATATTGGTTTGAGGAGGAGGAGGAGGAGGAGGAGGAGGAGGAGGAGGAGGAGGAGGAGGAGGAGGAGGAGGAGGAGGAGGAGGAGGAGGTGTCAGACTGTAACACCAGTGATCTGCACATCAAGCACTTCTGTGGTTTCAAATCGGGTAATTGAAGAGACTTTGAGCATGATTTTGAGAATCATTGGCATTCATGACTGTTACACACATTATTCAAGATGAGCACACACTCCACACACAATGATTTAGAAAGACACACATAGCTTTGTGTGTTTGTGGCAGATGTCTGACGTGCTTTATGTCGCCCTCGTTTTCCAATGAGGACGGATGTGATGGCAATTTGAATCAAATGGAAAAATACACATGTCTGACATCAGATACAAATCTGTGTGGTTATTTTTATACTTCAAACTGCATAATCCTTAAAGGAGCTTATATCATCTTTTTACTTTTCTTGATTCATTTTAGTTGATTTGACTTTTTACAGTCTATTAATTGAGTTTACTTTTGATCTGTTACTGCTATTCTTGGTTTTTAATCATAATTTTAATCTTAATGGGACTAACCTGGTTAAATACAGTCTAATTGTAATTGTTATAATCTCTAATGGCTCTGTGTGTTTGTCTTTTTGGCCGACAAGTTGAGAAATGGCGGCAGTTTGCTAACAACACAATTGCACTTAGCAACACTGCAGTGTTAAATGTCAACTTTTATTGTCGACTCCAATAATAAATGAAAGAGCAAGTGCTTCCCATGTGTTTTTAACAAGGACCAAAGTGCATTGGAGAAACAGCCAAAAGTGATCACTGCTCCTAGCTGCTGTTACAACACAACTACACAACTATAAACTGTCCGGATTCAGACCGAGGAGCAAGGTCATTTAGTTCAGAGTCGAGAGGAAACGTCTGCAAGTGTTAGTGAGAACTGCAGTAAATCAGGTCAACTGGGGGAAGTAGATGCAACTAGAGAGCTTCATCATTCACGTCCCAACAGAACTTCTTCATTAACATACTTCAAACGGTGAGTGTGAGTGGAGAGTGGAGCTTTTCTCCAACAGTAGTAGAGATGCACACTTGTTGCCAAAAGGCTGCAGGCGGAGGTGTCGAGCTGACGGAGCGCACAGGAAGGACGCTGCGCCGCTTTCTTCTCCCTGTGAGGAAATAGAATATTCATCATTGGCTGAATCTTCTTAAGATCCAACTTATCACTCGTGTAGAGCGAAGAGCCAAAAGAAGAAATGCAACAGCCGAGGTTCTCATACTCGACTAAAGTGTCACCTGACCTTCAGATCAAGCCACAACACAATCATGCCCCCCCCTCATAGGAGTTCCCCCTGGTACAGAACCGGTAGCTCTACACATCTGGCTGCAGGTTTTCAGTTCCTCCCCAAACTAATGAAACTAAAGTTCAGCACGATGATAGGTTTTATTTGCTTATCCGCAAAATCGTCCATTTGCCTCAGATTGAGTCATTACCTCTTAAAGTCCTGTTTTAACCTCGCTCACTTCAGCACAAACCTCGACCTCCTGCAGCTGAGAGCACGGCGCTTGTTATTACATTAGAATGAGACGGTGAAGCAGGGCCCTGCTAAGAGGGAACACGTGTGCTCAGACATTTTAACTGGATAAATACAGGTTACAGGGACTTTTTCCTTTCCTGTCAGCACGCTGCCAATCCATTCCAACTTTCAACCACCAGTGGTTTTCTCATTTTAGTCGTTCACTACTGTATCTTAAACTTCTAGTAGTGCATATATTCTGTGTGCTTTAAAATTGTTCTGCACGGGGCAGTTGAATTTGCCCCTATACTGGTAAAAGTTACTGGAGCAACTTCACTCTGCTGTAACTGGGCTGGTTTTATTTCTGCCTCAGAAATGACAGCGTTGACAGCCGCCGTCTCGTAGTCAAAGCAAAGTGCTCAGGCCGACGTTAAGTAGTCCCAAAAAAAAAGGCAGCTGAGGGAAGGCATCCCGGTTAAGGAGCAAAGCATGTATCTGTGATGTTAAATTCATTAAAAAGTAAAAAGTCAGCTTGAGCCGAGAATAAATCGCCTCCCGAGAGACGGACTCGTACCCACGATGATGTCACTCAGGATAGGTTGTTTGATTCATTTTCAGTTTATTTAAAGTCGGATGACGTCATTTGTTGTAAGTGGATAAACGTATTAATGCGGAGGTGGGAGAACAATGGTGACATGGCCGATTCTTTACTTATTTAACCAGCAGGTCGACGCATCGTGTGTTTTCTGTCCTTACACGGAGACGGAGAGATGTACTCGGTGGAGCAGCAGGATGCAGCTGATTCACTCACACACACACACACACACACACACACACACACACCACACACACACACACACACACACACAATCTGCTCTCGACCAATAGAACCAAAGCAGAAACTCACACACAACAACCTCTGGTAACCTCTGGCCCCTGCAGCTCGATCCCGCCCCCTCACTATGACGCAGGGCAGGATGCATGCGAGCCCAGCTGTGCACGGCGAGCCGGCCGGCGGACGTGGCGTGTATCAGACTCTCGGCCGGCTAAATGAGAACTCAATGAAAGGCTCTCAGATGGTGTCGGCGTTGCGTAAGCGCGGCACCGAGCGAGGTCCCCGGGATAAGCTGCTTACGTGGAGGACCTCGTATTCATTTCCACATCCCTGAAAGAGCCGAGCGAGAGCGGCGTGGCTTAGCGAGGCCCGACTCCTCCTCTCTGCTCTCTCACTCAATCTGCTCCTCTACTCATTCTGCAGTTTCCTCACTTCTTTGTTTTGTTGATGTGTTTGCAGTAACAAAGAAATCATGCACCACAGGTACACACACGTGGTTGTGCGGATGTTCACACACACGCCTAATGTACCGTGCACACCGGGGCTTAGCAGCTGTGAAGGTGAAAGCGACACGACAGCTGGCCATGTTATCCAATTGTCAGCGCCGTGTCCTGCATGTCACGGCCTGCATGCATGTGTGGGACAGGTTAACGGCGGCCATGCTGTCGGGAGGTCAGAGGTCAGAGGTCACAGGAGAAGCTGTTGCCATCAGGGAAGCTCAAGGTGACTCGGTAGCGGTTGTTTTTCTCCGTGAAGAGGAAGAAGGGGCTGATGGGAAAAGCGAGACCCCGACTGGAAGTGATCTTCAACAGGTGGCAACACTTTGTCAGTCCTTTCCCCTCATTATAGGATGTGTGTGTGTGTGTGTGTCCGTGTGTGTAACACAGGCTCTGTTATTGTACGGCTAATCCTCGGCTAAAGCCGCAGCATGTAAACGGAACAACTGTGCTCGCCATGTGACTCGATCTCAGGGCCGAGGAAACACCAGCGCTTCCTGGCTTTTCTTTTAAATGACACCAGAGAGTTTAGGAACACTCGCTCTGTTTGGAGCACAAAGGGACAATTGTCCTTTTCAGAATATGTCCATTTATATGTGCAGTGTACAGTAGAGAAGAGCAAACACATATTACATGAATCAGTTTCTCTGCTTATATTGTGTTATACTTTGAGATAAAGTCTACTTTTATTGATGAGGTTATTTGACACAGCGGCACAAAATAAATAAAATGTAAAAAAGGACAAAGTGAAGTGCAAACCTCCATCAAGGCTATTTTTTTATTTAGATCTGCATCACATTATTAATATAAAGATGGACGACCTGTCCACGCAATTATCAAATTAAGTAAAACCCAATCATCTTGATTCCCCCTGGTGGCTGGCTGCAGTATAGGTCATAAATGCTGCCTCCTCCGTGTTAGTGGATTGGACATGGGCCGACCTAAAAAGTCACGTTAAATGTTTTTTAAGTTTTAATGATAAGTCATTTTAGGTAGTTTTAATCAAACTCATCTATGTTCAAATTTAAAGTTTAATTTAATTAGTTATTTGATCCGATAAAAACGTTTGGAAATGTATGAGGGATCATTATGCCGCAGTCTCTGGCAGTGGAGACATGTTGTCCATCTTTATTTCCAGTCCATGAAGAGAAATACTTTACTTTCCACTCCATTACATTCACATGACAGCTGTGTTACACATTAATAATTTAATGGAAAATCCCCATCTGAGTGACAGTGAACACGTTTGCTGCTTGTTACCTGGAGCTTATTATCAGATCAGTGACCACAGAGTCACAGTCACTGTCCTTTACCACAGACTCACATTCACCCCCCCAACCTCCTGTCTATTATCACCGCCCCCGGCCTAGTTCTGACATCTGTGTCCATAGCAACTGGACAAAATACTTATTATAGGACCTGGGCTCAGCTGGCAGGTGGTTTACGATCCCTTTGGTCATACCCTCTTCCAAAACAGGTCGGCGGGAACATGGGGAAGTCGCAGGAGGTCAGAGGTCGACAGTTTTATATAGAGACATTTCTCTTTTGAGCTATTTCAGAAGGTCCCGATGCATGATGGGAAAATAAGACCTCGTTCATTCAGAGGTTTTTTCTCATTTTGAAACGAAAACCGCCTTATCGAGCGATCGAAAGACTCACATCGAATAAACCAGCGTTTTTTAGTTGTGCACATAACAAACAGCTCTTGCATCAGTGTCGTTGTGTAATGATTAAAATCTAATCGAACCCTGTTTTTGTGAACTCGACTGGTGAGAGGCCCAGAAATCAGGGATTTGATGACAGTTCCCCACAAGCTGCGGTTTCACAGAATCAAAACCAACTGACAAAATGTGTATATATATATTTATCTTGATTAATAATGTGACAGGAGTCAAGTGTTGGAGCACAGCCTTGAGTTTCCCTCTAAATAATTAATAAGCAATGTGACGTGTGTATAGAATAAATCACTTTCCCTAAAACATGTAATTAACAGAGAACAATGCAGATGTAAAAAGTTAATAACTGTGTTGTGCTTCGTTTCAACATCTTCATGCAGGAGCTGTAGAAATGTATAATTTCGAGGAAATAGTTGTAGCTATTTTTGGAAAATCCAAACGTGATTAGCTGAATTTGGCGCATAAAGTGTGTCTCTCTCAAAAAGTTATAAAAATTGGCCTCCAAACGCGTTAAAATCTGATTTATTAGCACGTGTTGATGACGTGTTGTTTTTCCACTGCTACTGTGATTTCGAACTTTTGAAGGAAGCTAACCTTCTCAAAACTACAGACAGTTAGTGACCTCCCTGAGCGTTCTTACTCTGTTCACCACGTCGACTGAGTGACACTTCAAACGTCTCCACAGAGAGTGAAGGAGGAGAAGCAGGAGGAGGAGGAGGAGGATGAGGAGGAGGAGGAGGCGGAGGAGGAAGATGTCGGTTGAGAGCAGCTGCTGGTAAGGATCCAGAGATAACATTTTCGGATAATCAGGTTCCTCCCCTTCACCTCCTCCGTCCTCTGAAGCACATCTGTGCACATCTGTGTGGAGGACGTCAACAATGGACGGCATTCAGCGTCTCAGAGAATCTGTGTCTCTGCTCTCTTATCTCACCTCGCTCCCTCTTCTCCTCCTTTCACTTCTATGAGGACACTTCTCCTCCTCTAGTCTCTCCATCCTCCGAATCTCACCTCCAGCTCTGTATCGCTGCCTCTCGACCCGTGATGATCACCACAGTCGCCCCCCCCCCTGTTATCACCTCACTGCACAAAGAGGCCATTACCTCAAGGGACACATCGCCCCCTTCAGCCAAATCCTCGCTCACAATAGTTTAACTCTGACATGTTTTCGTTTATGTCAAAAAGAAAATAACCAGCTACGCCAACATGTGCAGGCAATCTGGAGACGGATACACATGGATAAACAAATAATCCAAATTTTCTGTAACTGTAAACAGTCAAATGAAGGGAAACAGATCAGGCAGCCTGACGTGTGTAAACAGAATGAACTCATAATGTACTTCAACAGTCACTTGAGCTGAATCTGTAGCTGAGTGTGTATAGATGGTGGTTGGGATCCGTCACCAGGCTTTGAAACTCCACCAAATGTGTCCGCTCTGTTCCATCAGGACAATTAAAATCAGCCAATCAGGACGCGTGTAGCTTCATTACAGGAACGCAGGATCACATGAATCAGCTTCAAAACTGTAATGAGGCAAATCCTCCCTGATAATGGGCATATTAAATCAGCCCCAGTGCCCCGTGTCCCCTCGCTCTGTGATAAACCTGTGGCAATAACCAGTGGACCAACACACACACACACACAAACACACACACACACACACACACACACACACACAGCACCTGCTGGAAATCAGAATCCATACGTTTAGCATAATTCACAAATCTACGTCCATGTTGTGACTCATGGGTTTGTGTCTGCAGGTTGTGTAACTTCGGGCTGAAGCAGGTAAACAGGTATAGAGTCCAGAGTCCCCCTCAAAACCTCATCACAATAACCACAACACCGTCTCCATGACGACTGAGCGAAACCCAATTAGTCGACGAAGGCCACAAAATATGACTGAAAGCTTAAAATTTAAAACATCCTGAAGCTTCTGTTAACCTTGTGGTCACTATTATTATAAAACTTTGTCACATAATAACATAAAGTTATATGTACGGCCCTTAAAAATATTTTATTCACGACTCAACAGAGATCCTGTTGCTCTTATTTAATTAAACCATTTAAATCTATGTGACTTTAGTACAAGGAAACGAGAAGTTACAGAAATTAATTATAAGATAGAAAATAACCGGTGAAATTATCTTTTTGTAATTCCATTTAATTATCTAGTATTTAGCTAAAAGAAAACAAATTAATTATCAAATCTCCCACTTCATTATTTTGTATGTGATCTTGTGTCTTATTTCAAAGCGTCTTTTCATCAGTTCTGTAACATTTGTGACATTTACACGTAACTTTCACCAGCACGGCAGGTTTAGAACAAGTTAGAACGGCTTAATAAAATCTAACATGCAGAAAAAATTGAAGAAAAGTTTGAAACTAAAGTATTTTTACGGTTCTGTGTTATTACATCACATTACATTTCATTTAGCTTACGCTTTTATCCAAAGCGATTTACAATAATCAAAAATAAAGCAAAGCTACAATTAAGTAAGTATAAGTAAGTGCCATTTAAGTGCTACTAAATTGTTATTTTCAAAATTGTATTAAAAGTATAGTCGGAAGAGGTGTGAGTTGGTTTGCAAATAAAGCGTGTGGGTGTTCTGTGTTAAACAAAGCTTCAGTTTCCCCTCCAGTTACCAGACGTGTGCATTTCACACCATCCTCTCCGATGCATGTGGAAAATCAGGCGGATACAAACTCACAGCCGAACAATGAAACACATTGTCATCACTGAAGTGCAGAGCTGAAGAGGAAACACACAAACAAGCTGCAGATTTCTGTTCATCGCGATGAGCAAAATGAACAAAATGATGGAACCGGCAGCTATTAGGGTGCAGAGCTTTATTCTTTATTGTTCCTCCACTCACAGACGGAGGAGGCATTAAATCACTCGTCCAAACAGCAGCTTTTGAGGAGTTACTTGATCCAAATCCTCCACTATAGGGAGAATGGGAGGAAAGCATTTACCACATCCGACTGGCGCGCAAAGGCCAAACCCATGAACACACGGCCCGTGGAAGAACGTTGCTTCCCATTAGTGCTGTTGTTGTCTCAGGGCCCGTTCTGCTGCTCCCATGACAACCTCGGGTTCGTGCTGCAAATTAAAAAATCTGGTTTATGGCGGCAATGGAGAGCACCGCCTCGTTCCTGTCCCTCTCTTTACACACCGATAAATATAAGTGTGTGTCATACACGAGGAATGATGATGCAGGTTGTTTACACTGCAGATCTGGAGTCAGGAGGAAACTAACAAGCCAGTAGTGAGGTTAGAAGTGTCTAAGCGCTAATTGGATAATGAGAAAACAGCAAATCTGCCATATTAGGGCCCTTAATGATCCAGCAACTTTTAGGGCGAAGAGTACGATAGAACGAGGATGAGGCACTGAGGATCTATCACCACACTACTGGGAGTTAAATAGATTATAGGGTCAAAGGCGAGGTTCTCTCTTCTCTCTCTTCTTCTCTCCATCTTGGTGCCAACACAAGATGAACACATTCACACAATTCTAAGTCTCCATGTCTTTGGACTGTGGCAGGAGCACAGAACCAGGCTCAAACCCAGAACCTTCTTCCTGTGAGGCCACCTTGCTGACCCCTGCCCTTGGCGCTTGTTAAGGCGTGTTATATATCTCACAACTTCAAGTCCAAGCCGGTCGCTGTGTCACCCTGAATGTTCCTCACAGGGGTCGAGGTGCAATGACGGAACCTTTCTTATCCAACCCTTTCCCCTCCTTTTCCTTTCATCCCGTCCTCGCCTGCTCATCTGCCTCTTGCTTATCTCATTCACTGAGCAGTGGGGCCCCATCGTTGAGAGGACGGATCTGGAGATGAAAGTCGGGCGCTGTCAGATAGAATCGGAGCGACACCTCTCCGGAGCCACCAGGCGCTAGCTGCTTGACGAGAGGTGCGAGGCCTCTTTTCCGTTCTCAATCCTCCCGATGACTCATGAGGTTGAACCCCGCTCTCCCTCGCTCCCTGTCATCCATCGGGGGCTGTTCTTTTTATCTCAGCCTCTCTCCTTTAATCAGCTCTGGAGTGTGATTATTTGGAGTAAGTGGCTGAAATGTGAGAGGCCAGAGCCGCTCAGTGAAAACCATCGCTCTACTGCTGCCGCTATCGTCTGCTAGGTGTGAGTGATGGTCTCCATAGGCCCGGCCGAGCCCCCGTTCTCACCAGTAAGGCTCCGGGTATTAGTCCGGCCTGCATGCCATCATCACCATGTGTCAAGTACACACCTGGCATGTGTAATGCAACACATACACACCCCGTAATGTAAATCATTACATGTTTTCACGTTAGGATAAGCTTTAGGCAAGTTGTAACTATGGTTAAGGTTGGAGTCAGCCTCCAACAAATCAATGCAAGTCGATGTAATGTCCTCTGGAGCCTTGTGGATACGACTGTGTGTGTCTGTGTGTGTTTGTGTGTGTTCTCTCTCTCTCTCTCTCTCTCTCTCTCTCTGGCTCTCTGAGGGCTTTACACTCTTGCTGCTTCAGACATCACAGCCCTTTCACTCCCACGGTGGTGGTTTTGTTCTGTCAGATGTTCCCAGCGAGTATCGCCCGAGTGGCAGACTGCGCACCGACGCTTGGAAACACAACAGACGTGAGCGCTGAAGAAAGTGCAGAGACACACACTCATCATTCTCCTCCTTGCTCAGGGTTTGTGACTCAAATCGCCTTTGTTGCCTTTTTTCAATTGACATTAATGTGCAGACTCCTGATTCAGTGTGCAGTGAATTATTTACAAACCTTTTACACGTATAAGCACACACACACGTACACAACCCTTACACACATGTACACACACGTACGTGTGTGTACATGTACATACACACACACACATTCATGTATACACACACGCAGGCATTGGATAAAACTGGGTCGTGTGTGTTTGACTTATAAAACCCCAGAGTGTGTGTTTGGTGGAAGGCCAATGAGTGGAGGGCGATGGGATCAATCAGCGCACAGAATGGCATCTACAGCTAACGAGCAGTCACACACACACACACACACACACACACACACACACACACACACACACACAACACACACACACACAGAGAAATGTGAAACTTTAGACAGCTCTCACCACCGCACCCTGAGAATGTGCAGCGCTGAGCTCCCTGCCAGAGACCACATTTAATGAGACTGCATGGGACGGCATCGTGAAGAGAGTCTACCTATGGACAACACACACACAGACACACACACACAAACACACACATACAGTAGTTCCTCCATATCACTACACTTATTCACCTATAGAATTGAAGCAGCAGGGGGGCAGATGGTATAAAATATCATCCCAGAGCAAAACCATGTAAATAAGATTATGTGGCTACTCACAGGCTTTTTATTCAGTGGAAAACTACAGTATATTGTGCTGTTAAATATCATGTTCTGCATAAATACTCCTTTTATATGTGAAGGACTTGCTCAGCTTGCATGTGTCTTTCTAGTAAAAATACTGCAGATGTATATTGCATGTATATTACTTCAGTACATGTGAAAGTGGAGATGTCGTTTCAGACATAAAGAAGCTGGTTCCCTGTTGGGGGCTGTGGCTTTGTTTCTTTTGTCACACTAGCTGTGTCTCACATCGATACTACAAAGTAAACATCATCGGTCTGCTGTATGTTAACACTGGAAATGTTTACTCTCATGTAGACTATTGTATTCTGGATTGTGCAGCGAGCTAAAGCAGCTAACCTCAAGTTTTCTGTCTCCTGTCAGTTCTCGTGCTGCAGCATTTTGGATCAAATGGAGAAAGTTTGAAATGCGGTGGTCAAATCTGAAGGTAATAAAATGAAAGATCTAGTTTCTCAGCTTCTTTTTGGAGACCAGATATTTAACTATAACAGCATTTTTCTATCAGAAACAGTCCATGGATTTATGTCAGGCCTGTGGAACTCAACATGAGAACTGTAGTTTCCAGTTAAGCTGTGTGTTGAACCCCTCTGCTCGGTCTGTCATTGAACATGAGAGCTCAGCAAGCTTCAGGTTAATGCTGCCGTGTCGTGAACGTTACTGAGTCGCCTGCTGACTTCACAGCTCTTTTCCATTTTCACTTATGGAAAAGCTGCTGCTCTGCTAAATGTACCGGGATGAACACAATTTGAAGTTTGTTTTTTAATCATATTGGCTGAAATGTTTCTTCGACCATCGTGATTTAAAGAAAGTGCCGACCTTCGCATTTTAAAAAAGGCATCAGAGCTGGAGGGGAAAATGTCCAGAGCGACTGACAGGAGCTTGATGAGCACGTGCACTCTGGAGCAGCTCGACTTGATTTAAGGGACCTGGTGGCTCTCAGTGTATTTCCTCTCTCTTAAAACTATTGTTTCTTCACAGGAACATCTGAACCATCTTGTTTCCCTGTAACTCACCTGTCAGTAATTCCACCTCTTTCTTTAAATCCAGCCCCTCGAGTCAGTCCGGGTCTCGAGGACTCGGTCGGCACTTCTTTACAACTTTATTCTATTCTAAGTAGACTTAAAAAAAATTTTCTCGTGAAAGTACAACTTACAAAATTATGATTTTAAATCAGGTACAATTATGACTTTATTTGTACAACTACTATTTCCCCCCCCCTCGTAAAATGATAACTTTTATTCTTGCAAAACTACGACTTTATTGTTGTAAAATCACTTTTTTCTCGTAAAGTTACAAGTTTATTCTCTTAACTTTACAACCCATAAGGAAAAACCCGTTATAATAACTTTCCAGTCTCGGCTGCTTCTTCCCCTCAGAGTGCTCGGCTCCCGGCGGCCACAGAAAAAAACAAACCTGATCTATAAATTAACTTGCAGGTCCTGTGGTCAGCTGAGCGGGGGGGAGCCTCTGGACCGACAGACTCTATCTGTGTCGTTTTCATCCACCACATCACTCTCTCATTTCTTTTTGCCTTTTTGTCATATTATCTCCCTCCGCCCCGCGTGGTTCTTTCTGTGGCTCTTGGATCTCGGCCTGCTGCTGTGGAGGTTGGTACAATAGATGTCTCCGGCTGATATTTATCACCCTGTGGCTTCGCTGTGTCTCCGCTGCCGTCTCTTCATCGCCCTGACGAATGGGCCAGTCCACTGTAACCCAATCCCCAGCTCCTCCCTTGCATACCTGAATAATAACATGCATGTGGTAGAAATGCAGACAGGTCGCCAGGGCTGTGACCCGCTGTCTGTCCGGGGTCGTGACCTCTCCGTGACTTCAACTTTAAGATCTAAACTTAACTCCTGGTGGCGCCTTGACAAGATGCTAGTGGGTTCACTTCGGCAGATCTTCAGATGATGAAGACGAGTGTCAGTCAGATGAAGTATTTTAAGACGTAACGCTCCAAAAATAACTTTAAAAGCTGTTTTATGGCAGAAATGTTCTATGAAGGAAATGGCCTTAAAATGAAAAAACACTTTATCATCGTTTGTTTCTCAGCAAAGACAGAAATGATGTCATCCCGAGGCCGACTGATCTTTCATCAATTTTATATCATTGTGTTGACAAAGATGTCTCTACCTCACTCACCCTCCAACAACCCCCTCCTTTAAAGACCGACTAATGACTCACTAACGTCCATTACTTCTTCCTGTGCTGTGACTAATGAGGACCGGGGAGCCCAGTGTCTCCGCGGCTCCAGCCAGGTTGACCTCTGACCTCTGTGACATCGCGGCTGACAGTGTGTCGGAACCAGCTGCTGCATGGTGAAGGGTTCCGGTTGTGTTTCACTGTGAGAGACGGGGGAACAGGACGTGTCCCTGCGCCTGTGTTGTTGTTGTGAGTGTGTTGTGTTCTGTATCAGTCCGACATCAAATAAGTGTAACGTCCCTTGTAGTGAAGGGATAATACAAATATCTCAGGATGAAGTTCATGTAGATTTTTGCGATAAGGGCCTGTGTCGATGTCCTGGATACAAGAAGACGCTCCAACCAGACGCCACCTCTGACCGGAGTATTCCAGATATTGCAAATAAGTCTGACCCAGACAATCTTCTGCTAGACAATGTACCGACACAATTTTCAGAACATTTTGTGTAGTTCATGTCTGAAAATAACAATAGCAAAAACTGAATGCACAGTGAAGGTAGCCATTTCCATCCTGTCAGCACTGGTTTCATGTCCAGCAACATTATCGGCCATAAAAACCAAAACAAGCTATTTAACTTATTTCTAACCACACAGGTACATCGTTAGAAATCCTTTAGGTCTGTCTAGCAACCGTTTTTGTTTTGTTTTGTCGCACAGATTTAGTTTTAAGGTATGAACACCTGCTGTAGATGCAGGTCAAACAAATACCTGACCCAACGGAGAAAGTCTTCATCCTTGGTTCAGGTTCTCCATCTTCTTGTCATGCAGGTATCATGTGAACTTACATGGCCTCCACCTTTCCCCACTCACAGTTCACAGTAACCTGAATACCAAGCCGGCTGTCATCTCTTTCCAGAACCACACAGACCCGACTCCAGCTCCGCTCCTCTCTTCTGTTTCTCTGTATCCTGCCATCAGCCTTTTCACTGGAGTACTCATTGAAGTAATTGTCCACAACTGTCAAAATCAATTGATTCGATTTACAGGGGACTTCATGGAGCGCATAGTCAAAACGGTGAAAACCATCATCATTACCAGTTTGGTGCTCAACATTTATTATTTCTTACCCGGCTGTTTAATAACCATGAAGGTTTTTATCCCCGTCCCTGCCCTGTAATGGGCCTCTCATTGTTGAGCAGCCCTGTGGCCCTGGGCTTAGCCTGGCTGCTGGGCTGGTTTAAAGATGGATGTGGCCGACGTGCGCTGTTACATAATTTTTCTATTGTGCGTCTGTGACAACGCCGCCGTGCTCAGTTTGCACCTACAGGTGAGAACTGGCATCGCTCGAAGTGATTTAAAAACAATATTCTTTCATTACGCCACATAGAACGGCAGTGGGGATATAACATTTAATAGCGTCATCAAGAAATAACTGTAATGTAATTTATTGTCAAATTCTCCCTTGTGATACAACGTCTTTGTCTAGAAGTCACATTCTCGTTCGAGTCAAGTGCTGTGAGCGGTTTTTCTATCCTCGGGAATCCATCAGCAGAGGAACATTAGGCTTCATGCTAACCGAGCGTAGTGTTGTCCTTGACAGACAGCCAGACGTTCGAGCTGCAGCCGGAGAGAACAATCGATCTGTTGCCTTTTTTCTTTTTGGTCTAACTTGTGCAGCCGAGCGAAGGCTCAGCACGGAGCAGACGAGTCGCTCTGAATAAAACACACTCGCCACCGTGTCCTCGTTGGAACTTTGTCCTTTTCACTGTGAGGGTGGAGACACGTTGGAGACACAGCTGAAATCAACTTATGGCTTTTGGGGAGAAAATAAATAATTTTATATCGTTCCCCCCAGTTCGATTCCTAACTTTCCATTTGACTCTAGAATCATATTTCTACAATAAACATGTGTTTCGTTGAAATGTAGCACACGCTAGAGACGACTGAATTTGAGACTGTAGTCCCGGCGATGAGGCTCTCGGGGTTTAACAGAAATACCAGATGCAGTCGCTGCCTCACGCAATGTCAAGTGTCAGGACACGCTACGGTCCCACGAGACAACAGACAGTGTGTGTGTGTGTGTGAGGGCGCACAGGTTCAGGTGTGTGTTTACCTTTTTGTTAGATAATGTTAAAAAAAAAGAGTCTGAAGCCTCGGTGCAGTTTACAAGAGCAAAACCTGGGGACTCGACTTCCTGCCTCTGCTGACGTGTGTGTGAACCAAATTAATGAGTGCTGTGTATTTGTGCTGCGTAGATAGAAATCACACGAGCAGACACGGCGGCGGTTTTATTGCTGACATTTTGACACGTTTCTCAAAAAAATAAATGTCGAGCTGATCGCTGCAGAATAACTCAAATTTATCGGTGACGTGTGTCGGTATCAACATAAAGAAAATAGACTTGAAGCTTAGAAATGAGTTTCAGTTTGTGTTTTCCTAAGCCGTTTTCAGACAGAAGAAACTGCAGAGCTTCTCACTCAGGAACCCAGGTAGCATACGGATGCATTTGCACTTCTGGTCTCCTTGTGGCACAAACAAAATGAATATGAGCCTAAAGTGCGCCTTTGTCAAATATCAAATGTCGCCTTTTGTTATCAAACATCATGCTCTAGGCAAACTGTAATCTGGATGTGAACCCATGTGATAAAAGGTGAATATGGCCCAAAAAGCACAAAACAAATTGCTACGGCTTATTTCTGGCCCAGATCTGGCAAAGTGTGCACAAACCTGTGTCTACTTTCTTATTATTTAATAACCATTTGCTGCCCATCTTGCCCAGGTTCTTCTTGGTTTGATGAGGAATAACACGGGGATGTAACCTGGCAACCCGCTCCTCCTCATACTGTTTCAGAATGATTTAGACAAAGCTCTTGTCAGATTGACAAATAGCTTTAGAAGCTTCCCACACACCTCAACGCTTCAGGGCCCGAGTTTGAACTTCTCTCACAAGTTCTTCCATCACGTCTGAGTGTGGACACACAACCGATGCCTCCATGGTACATTTGCAGAATTGATTTTGTTAATTCCTCAATGCCCTTATGGATTTAATTCAGGAGTAGGATAGGTCTAACCAAGGTTTCTCACTAAAAATAAAACAAAATCATCCTCTGTAGTTTAACCATTAACATCAACCAATCAGATTACTTTGAGGGACTGGGATAACTCAATGCATTACAAAGATACAGGAATTCAAACCTCACAGTTGTGATGTCCACACCTCTGCCTGTTCACAGTGAGTGTGGGTCTAATGAGTGTGATGTGTGTGTGTGTTTTCGGCAGACAGAGCTGAGCCGAAGCTGTGGGAGGTTAGACTCAGTGTGATGGTTGTTATTTCAGGGCGGTCGTGATGTCACTCTGAATCCCTGAGAGCTCTTTGAAGGGGGGCTCGGTGAAACAGCCCATATGGCTCCACATTCAGGATATTTACCTTCGCCAGTGAGGTGGAAAGCGTCCTCATTAATAACAGGGGGTTGTTGTGTCTCCGAGCTGTCCGCCTGGTGTCAGTCGGCTGCTGGTCGCTGGAAACTGAAGCACGTCCACCCAGAGTTTAGACCTCAGTCGATGTACTGGAGTAACACCACAGTCAGATCCCTCCTGAGGATGTTTGGTTGAACGTCTATACAGCCGATCAACCAAATACTGTAGAGACTAAAACCAGAGGGTCATTGGGAGGCTGTCGATTTGAAGCTGATCGGAACAGATATCTGACAGAGTGATCCTGTAGCGTCACAGCAGTCCTCCATGTTTGTTTTGATTCTGAAGTCACATTTGATCAGGCAAATTTTTGTCAGTTCCCGAATCACCAATAAGAAATCAATGTTTTAAATGCCAAGTGCGTGGTTGTGTGTCTCGACACAATCCTCCAGGTCGTGCGTTCTTTAAAAGATAAAAAAAATCTGTGGCAGAGATGTATGATGTGTTTGGGAAGGTATTTAACTACTTTACTATTATTTCTGTGTAACCGCTCTAATATAAATACTGAAGGGATCATATGGAGATTAGAAGGAATTCGGTTTATTTAGCTGTTCGGCCCCCGGGGCCCCTTTTAGCCTGAGGCCCTCACAGTCCCTTGCAACGCTCCTGGTCGTTGCTGATAATCTGAATATCCGTAGCTAACATTCTCCTTGCAGTTTATTTTCTGAAGAAGAACAAGCGAGTGGGATTGAGCGCTCGTGTGCATACAGTACATGAGTACATACATGTGTACATACGTGTTAAACATTGGTCCCTGCACAGCTGAGGGAAATGGGGGGGGGGTGGATTTGCAGGATCGGATTTCACCAGTTGAACTTTGTCGTCTGGCGAGTGAGGTAAATCACACAGGGCGGTGACTGCTATCAGGAAGGTGACACTTGACCATGAAGAGGCCTAAACACTGAATTTGTTTTAACTCAGTGGTTTCATACATGATCCTTTGCGTCTTTATTACAAACTGATAAATCTGTAAATCCTCATGAAGCGCTGCAGAACCTTCGCTCTAATCTCCCAGTCCTGTGACTCGTGGATTTGCCGCCTCGCTACAAGGCAGCTTCCTCTTATCAGATTCTGTTTCTTCCCCCCGTGTTTCGCGATGGAAGCTTTAACGCGTCTTATTTTGATTAAAGTGCATTAATGTGAGTGCGTCACTGAGAGGAGAAGAGGCAAATCTATGAATTTCCACACGGTAGAATCCCCGGTCTGATCCGTGTGCCACATCTGGATGAAGGCTCAGTGCAGTAGTAGGTATCGTCCTCCAGCTGCACAGCCGGCTCAGCGTCTGCGTTTCCATTAAGCCGATATGAGGAGGTCATGAGGGGGGGGGAGAGTCTGAGCACGATGCCGCTGTCACTTCAAAAAACCCTCCAATTTCAGACTTGAAAAGTGATGCAGCGTTTTGAAGCCGAAACATGTTTTATGTCACCGGGTCTCGCTAATCTCCCCCCAGGTGAGGGCTCCTCGTTTAAACTGGATTTATAATCATTCACTGTTTAATACTGAATCTCTTAAAGAAACAAACTCTCTTACAAATATTAAATACTGAGGTTTGAAACAAGTCGAGTTAAAGAATTGACTGTAAATAAAGAAGTGTCTCCACCACATATCCCCAACAGTAAGGCATCATCCTCATATTCACCCCCCCACCCACTCCCCACCAGGTGGCCTGCTGCATTACAGGTCATAAACCCCACCTCCTCCATGTTAGTGGATGTGAAAAGAACCAAACGTGGAGGTATCCACATCAAAGTCATTTGAGGTTGTTCTTATCACACCGATGTTTGTTCAAGTGTTCACTTTGTTCCAGTAAAGATTGGTTTCAGTTATTTGATGCTGGAAAAATGGAGTAAAACCTCATGATTGATCAAGCATGTGAGACTTGAACCCCTACCCTGGATATTAATCTTTGTACAAAGTCCATCTACAGCACTAACTGTGAGTGCGATGTGTGAATGTCACAAGTGTAAAGTACTGAAAAGAGCTGTGTTAATCTATTTATGAGTTAAAATGAACCCAACATTAAAGTGAATGTAAACATGTCTTTCCTGTGTTAGATTAAAGCAGCATGCGGTCCACGAACGTATGAACGTATCCAGATAGAGATGGAAACTAAACATATGACTCAACAGTGAAGGAGAAGATTGTGCTGCTACAGTGCTTCACTCACCACAGCTTTTAAGATCCTTATTTCCATCCTGAATGATGCATGTTTTGCTGCTTGGGAATTCCAGCCAGAGAGAGGCATTGTGACCAGAGTCTCACAAAGTGAAGTGGATCCCTGTCTCGTTGTTTGTGCCCTTGGTGAAGTTTCAGGGGTTCTGAAGTGTGCAGACAGAGACGGAGATATTGTTCAGGTCTGTGTTTGTGTGTTTGCTGTCACAGCCCAGTGGTTGTGAAAAGGAGGACGTCTGCTACAGCCTGAAACTCCAGACACAACACGTCTGCTCTCAACAACTTTATATGACCCGGTGCACACTGGCACAGGTGTGTGTCTGTGTGTGTGTGTGTTTGTGTGTTTGTGGGGGTGCACTTCTTAGCAGTCCCCTGGGTGCCCATCGGCTTCCTTTGTCTGATTCCTCAGACCCAGGTGATTAAGTGGTCATGACACAATCAGCACAAAAACAAAATAATGAGTCCTAAAGATTTAACATGCTTGCATCAACCCAAATTCAAATTCCAGGGTGTAAAGAGCATAATCACAAGCCAATTCTTTTGTTTGTCATTGTTCACGTTGAATACAGTCTTTATTTATACTCACACTACTCGTTGGAATACTCTGGTACATCCACGACACACACGGACGGTGGAAAGCCCCTCACAGCCGCTGGTAAACAAGACCTTTGGAGCTCCACTTATACAACGACAGGTTCCAACAGGTAATCAGCCCAAATCACAGGAACATGACGAGTCAGGGTCATAATGATGAAGCCAGGGAGAGAGAGAGAGAGAGAGAGAGAGAGGGGGGGGAGCGGAGAGAGGGAGCAGCTTTATCTCTGCTCCTCATTTGATGCTTCATAGTTCACCTTAATCATCGAGAGAAACACAATCTGCCGGCTCTGGGTTTGTTTCTCGTTGGATTTGAATCAAAAGCAGAAATCAAAACCCCTGCTCTCTCTCTCTCTCTCTCTCTCTCTCTCTCTCTCTCTCTCTCTCTCTCTCTCTCTCTCTCTTAATTTAGAACGTCGCCCTGCTCCTTTTTTTAGGAACCGGAAAAAAAAACTTCACACGTTCCTCAGGAGCGACCACGCGGAGCCGCTTCTCTCTCACACAGCATCTGTCTGGTTTGAACGTTCCGGAGGAGGTTCGAGTTATCGTGACTGACAGTCGCTCGCAGCGCTCACATGATGGAGAGATGAGATGCTGCCATCTGGTATTTCACACACTGGGCTGACCGAGCGGGTGTGTTGGTTTTTAGCAGCTTTTTTTTACCCCCTTCAGCTTGATCAAAAGCCAGTGGTGGGAACAGATGGGGAGGGAGACGACTCAGACAGAGACTGAGAAGGAATGAGAAGTTAAAAAAAGAGCTGTGAGGTTCTGATAAGCAGCTAAAAGGTGTGATAAATCCATATGAGCAGGCTGAGGACTGAGCAGGGAGCAGCCGACGCACACCCTCGGCTGAATGAGGGTGAAAAAGCGGTTTTGTGTTTTTATTTAAAACATTTTTTTTTGGGAGGCCACAGATAAAAGCCACACCAGGAATCCAATTATGTTATCGGGGGTTGTATAATGTATACGCCACAGCATTCCTGTGACAGGTGGGTAATCTTGTGAAAAGTGTTTTGACAGTCCATCAAACCACAAACGCCGGCTGGAGTCTAATCCTGCCGGCTTCATTTTGAATGTCATTCCAGTTTTTTATGATTTTAATCTGTTATATGAAATCCCCCACCGCCTCCATCACACACAAACACACACACACACACATGCCAAACACACAAAACACACACCAAACACTCATATCCCCTGTCTTCCTCAACGCTGCCTCTGTCTTCCTCTCACTCCCACCGAGCATCTCTCTCCATCTGTGTTTTCTCTGGTATCCTCACCTGGCAGAGCCACATCATGATCTGTTCTCAGTCGGTCTCCGACTCAGAGAAATAATCATGTGCTGCTCTGCCGTCAGACGACTGATACACGAGCAGCTTCATCATCGTGCACCAAGACTCTTCACTAACACTGCTCCAGCTTGTAAAGAAATGGACGAATACAGTCGACAAAAGTCTGATAACAACACCTCATGAGTTGTTAAACCAAATTTAAAATCCCTGGTGAACGTGACGGTCTAAAATCTCTAATGTTTCAGTTGACCACATCATCACTGTGTGTGTTGTTCTGGACAGATTGTGTCACTTTAATGCATCAACCTCAGGAGGAGAAAGTAATTTGTTAGAGTGGAGGACAGAAGCATCATCTCTTTAATGTACAGATTCAGACGTCATCATCCGAGCAGAGCCGGGAAGCGTCTGGTGGTCACCACTTCACCTGAGCACCAGAGTCTGGTCCTACTTCACTGATGGAGCAGATCCGTCATGATGTTTCCAGCTTTGTTGCACAGTTAACAAATCACATTGAACTATATCCATAAAAAAGGTTTTAATGACTTTCGGGAACGTTTTCTAAATGTACGTATTATTGATGAAGCTGTTAATCGTTTTATATGTTAATGAATTCATCATTTGCTCATTAACATGTCAGAAACACAGGCTTTCCAAATGTGAGGGGACGTCTTCAAATGATCCAACAGTTCAAGACCCAAAGACACTGTGTGATAGTATTTGTATTAGAGGAAGAAGCAAATATTACGGATTCAATATTTGACGATATGAAGGCTCCACCTAATTAAAGCTAAAGCATCTCAGTTGCCCCCTAGTGGCTGGCTGCAATGCATGCCACAATTCCTAACTTCCTAACAAATGGGACATGGACCAGATTAAAAATAAAAAATTAAACAAATTCTAATGATTTCTGTCATTTCAGTTCGTTCTTATCACACCGATGTTTATTCAAGTGTTAATTTGTCATGTAAGTTTGCTTTTAATTAGTTATTTGATGCTACAATGTGAAATGTTGTTGTTTACTTGATTTGATAATAATAACACGATTGTTACAGTAGCAACATTAAAACTTACAGTAACTCTACCTCAGTGTAGAATAACTGTGTGTAGTTATCCAACTTAAATAACATATATTGATAGATAATAAAGTTCCATCACATCAAAGTATCCTTGTCTCTTTATTGCAGCGTCTCAGTCACTTTGCATCTTTAATAACAAACAGCTCGTTTCAGAGCAAATAAAACAAAATCACATTAATAAAACCTTGGTTCTCTCTTTTATATGTTTGTTCCCGTCGGCCTCATTCTCCATCGCACAAACACACATCCCCCCCCCCTCTCGTCTGTTGCACGGACTGCAGAGGCTTTAAATAGCCGTCTCTTTCACTGGTCCATCACTTAAGGACACAATGTGCACGAGCTCCAGCGAGCAGGCTGAATGATGCCGTATCTGCCCGCTCCTCTCCTTTCTCTCTCTGCCGGGGGTTTGAAGTGGCTCTGCTCTCGGGGCCGTGTTTGCATCCTCTCTGTTGTGGCCGAGGTAGATTAATCATTAATCAGCGCGTCCTCCGTCCCAGTCCATCTGTGTGGGCTCGTCCTCGTCCTCGACTGAAAGGACCCGGACCGTCCCTTTCTTCTCTTGCTCTTTGAGGCGACTTCTGTTCTGCACCTTTTTTGTTTTCCTGCTACAAACAATGTCTTTTTTTTAATCCTCCCTGGAATGTTGACATCTTTTGATCAGGAGAACAGGAGCAAAAAAAGACCTCATTTTAAACTGAAAGAGTAGTTTCATGATGCAAACTCATTTCAATGTAATCTGGTTCGAACACATTTGACGTTTGCTTAAGTGTTCATTTCAGATTGACGGCTGACGAGGTGAAACACGGCCACTAACATTATCTATGAGGAGAAATACACATCCTGCAGGAAGCAGATATGGTGACAATGCAATACTAAAAACATGATATCAGAGATGGATGAAAGAGAAATGGTTCATATTCATTTTGACACAACAGTCCTGGTCTTGCAGGTCTGGTCCAGGTGGTGCTCTGCTCAGGATTCAGCAAAGAAGACAGTGGGGGAGTTGTTTTAGTGAAACAATCACATGTCAGGAAACAGTAGAAGATGTCGGTCGACTGCGTCATTAAATGTGTTTAAAGATGAAGCTGCACCACTTTCTTCTATTGTACAAAAATTAAGCTGACACATACAGGAGCTGCTATCGTGCACTTTTGACTTCATTTGGATCCTGAGTCGAGATTATGATGTCCCTTCACTTTTGAGGGAGCTGCCATCTTAATATCTTTTAAACCTTTCAGCGTTTTCAGCATCAGGTCTGGAGCTCTGAGAGAGAAACATATACATCCCTAGAGTTAAAATAAGTATTTCCCAATGTCGATACTACACATGTCCATTAACTTTTCTGTACTCAAACCTGATTTTACTTCTTTACTAATCATCCACTCATTCCAGCCGGTGATGTGTGAATATCTATTTTTCTCCACACCTACTTACTTTCTTTCTGCTCTTGTTAATCTAAGTCTGTTATATACTAAGTTGGCATAAACACATTTAAATCACAATGAGCATGTTTCAGTCTCGACTTTGGTAGTTTAACTTAATCACAGCTGTCAACTGAAAGCGTCAGTTTCTGGTTTCACTCACCGTGTTGGAGTCGCTGGTTTCCCCATCGCTCTCAGATTGTTTCTCCTCAGGCCTCGACCCTCACACACATTCTGCTTTTTCACTGCTTCAGTTTTCTTTACTCCATGTTGTTTGTTTCTCCCTATAGGGTTGTTTTCTCTTATTTTTCCGACTTTTACAATCTGTTGTTTTTATTTCTTCTTCCATTTCTCTCTCTCTCTTTATGATCTGAAAGTGACCTAAATTCTCTCCTCATGCCAGGATATACAATAGTCTTAGCGCTCTATTAGATCATCTAGAGCGCAGAGGAGATCGCGATAGGAGCTATCTATAGATATAAAACCCACCCCAAAATAATATAAACTCATGAAACTTATCCTCCAAATCACCCATCTCGCAGCTACGAGAATAACTATGATCGAGAGAGCGAGAGATCAGAGACCGATACAGAGTGTATTAGAGCGATAGATATATCAGTAGCTATCCAAAGTTCAGTCTCGCATCGCGCGCTAGCAGCACACAATGTCGGACAGAACCTAGGGAACAGACGGAGCCTTGTGTGATGCATTAATTCGTCTGTAGTCTGTGCGTCTCTGCCTTAGCTAAGAAGTTTCAGTGTCCCTGGGCCTCCCCTCCTGCACTCCTCTCATAACCCCCCCCCCTCCACTACAAGAGCCGATCTCTAAAACTACCACGCACTCACCTGAACCCGCTAGGACTTACTGTCTATCATCGGTGTAGTGATGTGATCTAGCTCGTGTCGTGTGCTAGAAGAAAATATTGTGAAGACAGTGTGTATCTTAGCGCCAGCCCACCTCGTCAGAACGCTACTGAACCCCCCCGCCGCGATGTACTATATAAACGCAATATAGTAAATTGATATAATAATCATCCAACCGTGTGTTGTCTCTCATGTGTCAAGATATGTGTGTAGTCATCTACACATCGCGCCCGTACTGTCTAAAAGAATAACAATTTGTGACCTCTCACCCCTATTAGAACCCCGCGCTGACTAATAGAAGAATATATGCCTGCGCAGTTCTATGTCGTGACACAAGTGTGTGTTGTAGTGTCCCAACATTCTATATCTAATTACCTACGCGCTGTACTCACTGTAATGCGCCGCTATATCCTCACTCATCTTGCATAGCTTTGTATCTTGTGTGTTGAAGACCCAGTACCGCATCTACGTGCCGCCTCTATCAGAAAGATCAACTGCTGATGCGTCGCCTATAGACGCCAGATATCAGAGACAGCTCAGACTGTAATCATAAAAGTTCACATAATAGAACTCAGTCCAGTGTATATCCGAAACTGTGTTATAAGTTGTACTGTGTGTGCGTTGTTCTTAAGTACTAGATGAACGCGTTGTAGAGTACTCTTTCCCTATGTATGTTGACAGTCGTGAGTACTATGTATCTGTGGTAAGACCCGCGAGTGTCAGTGTGTCGCGAGATAGTGTCGATGTGCGGTAGGACTCGCTTGGACACATCGTCACCCGTGCGGTCGGATACCGCTCCAGCTAATCTGCTGCATACGTGCGTGTATCCTACCTAGCCTCGTCCACCCTTCCATGTCTGTGGCTTCCTAACCTATGCCTCGCCGTCACACCTCTCGCTCATCTCTACGTGGGACATATGGCATGCTCCGCTCCCTCTCCGGTGTGTGTGGAGGAAGGGGCAGGAAGGAGTGTGTGGGTGTGTTTGTTGTATGGGTGTGTGTTGTGTGGGGGGGGTGGGGGGGGGGGGGGATTTAGCACCCATCCAGAGAGGGGATGTTTTGGCAGCCTCCATGTTTGGTGTCCCTGCCGTGACAAAACTGTGTTGACACCGTGGATAAAAAATGGGCCAAGGTGCTTTCATGAACATGGAACTGAGAGAAAATCACACAATCAAAGATTCTTTCACCCGAGGCCGCGTCCCACTTTGTTCTCCTCGCCGGTTTCTTCTTTCTTTCATACACGACAACAACAACAAGTGTGACATAAAACTTCCTGAAATTAAGTCGAATTTAACTTACTGAAACGGAGTAAAGGGTCTTAAGGTGAATTTTGGTATTTCACGACATTACAATGGCAGCCTTGACTGACCGCTCCCCTCTCCTCCTACACTCCTGCGATTCCTCTTTTCATCTCAGGCCTTTTGCTTTAATCACAGTCGCTCCTAATTTCCTCTCCACTTCCTCCTCTTCCTCTCTCTCTGTGAGGAGAGATTGTCCTGGCGCCCGTGCAGCCGAGAGCTCCGAGGTAATTCAGGTGACATTCAAGATGCTTGGGGAGGCTTCTGTGAAGAGGAGTCGTCTGTGGTGAGACAGGGACGGAAAGGAAAGAATATTATATAAAAAAATATTGTTTTTTTCAATTAGTTAGTCTAAACTAAAATACTGAAAAAAAACAATATAGTCCAGAAAATGAAAAAGCAGTTTTCATGGCTTTTTTTGCATATTTTCCCCAATTTCAAATCCTGTTGATTCACTTTTGGGGTCAAGACGATTTCCCCTTAAAACACAATGAATACACCGGGAGTATATTTAGCGCATAAATATTTAGATTAATTTTGGTTTTCCCCCGTGGTCCTGTTTGCTCTGTATTTTTGTTTTTCCTCTGTGGACCCATCAGCTCAGTCCCTCTCCTATGGGCCCAGTGTTTGATGTGGAGTAAAAGGCTCCAGGAGTTTATGAATGAATATTTTAAAAGGGATTCAGTGAGGCGGCGGGGCATAAAATGGTTCCTCTGTCCTCGCTGCGAGTCATCCTGCCGCAAGCCCGACTCTGGTATCTCATAAAAGCAAAGCTGCATCACTCTGCTGGGAAGGGGAGTGGGCGACAGGAGAGGCCCTGTGTGTGTGTATGTGTGTGTGTGTGTGTGTTTGAAAGAGCCAGAGAAAGAGTGTGACACAGAAAAACAGGGGTGTGGGAAAAAAAGCCCAAAATAAAACGTCTGGTGGAGGAGTTTCTGAGATGGGGACTTGTCGTATTCATGTCGGTCAGGGCTGAGCCGGAATCAGACGCCTCTTGGAGATGTTGACAAACAACTTTATAATCTCCTCAAGATGGTAAATCAAAAAATAAAAGCTTTCTAATACTCATAATACAATTACCACATTTTCTAGGCATTGATTATGAGCACGATTTTGATCAAGAACATCCTCCACACTTTCAAAAACATCTTAAAACCTATTAAGTCTCATTACCACTTGTACCATTATCCACAGTTTGCATATCTACTTTGATGTATTCTTAGTTTCCCTAACTCTGTGAAGTGGTTACCTTAAAAAACCCAGTATAAATCCAAGTTTTTATCTAAAGTAGTGTGTCAAACTATTGCCAACAAATCACTGGGTACACAGGGTAGGCCGACCTGATTAGCAGATCCAAGGCCCTGCTGCTGGAGCTCTGTTTGCTGTCCTCCCTGTTGCGTCAGCGCTCGCCGCTCGCCAAACCCGCTGAAACCCTCGCAGTCTGGTATCGGTGCAAGTTCAAAAACTACATCTACATGCAATGTGATCTCTGCTCTGGTCTCTGATTTTTCTTGGCCGCAGCGCTGAAATTCCTCTTTGTCTGGTTCCAACCGGTCGTTTCTCTGCTGGTACGGTGAAGCCGAGGAGAGAGGGAGGTCACGGTGGTGGTGTGGGGAAAAGTAACTCCACTTGCACAAGCGTCTGTTTGTGTCTTCATCTTTTTCCCCATGTTCTCTGTGTGGGAGCGATAGCATCAGAGAGAGGGAGGCCCGACCCTCTGACGTGGAAATCTCAATCGGGTCCAGGAGTGAACGGACATGAGGGCGATGATAAATCTGGTTAATATTTATACTTCTCAGCCACAAAATATATATATGAGACAATTACAAAAATGGTCTTTGTTATTTTCAGCTAGGGGAGTTCTCAACATTTTTCAGATTTTTTGACGGTGGTGGTGTTGAGCAGAAAACAAGTGCTGATGCGTCTCCTTCCACCGCAGCCTCGGAGATTATCTTGGGGAAATCCCGTCCCTCAGGTCGTTCTGTGCTAAATGTCCTGAGATGAGTGGAGGAATGCTAACATCTCTGAATGCATCGCCTCAGACATCTGGGGTGGAGCTCAGACGGGGCAGGTGTGTGATAAACACAAACAGGAATCTGGTTCTGAAAATGGAATTCCCACTCTGAGTCATTACTTGGGACTGATGTGTGGGGTTATTATTTCCCCGCACTTCAGACAGCCACCAGGGGGCAATTAAGACGCTATGGCTTCACCTTTAGGAAGTCGTCAACCTTTAAAAAACAGGGTAGGCTGTAAATAAATTCATATATCAAGTTCAAACTGGAACAGAATTAAACCTGTGTATCAGAATCCTATGTGCTGTTTAGTTCAGTATATAAATATCTTTTCCTGAGTCTCCAGCCGACACCTGGGGGTAACGTCTTGAAACTTTCAGCTTGGACAGAAGTTGGTGAAAAGGTCAAAATCAATATTTTACAGCAGGTTCTGAGTAAATGTGTGAAGGAAAAAAAGGATGTTGCCCAAAAGATGTCCTATAATGTGCTATAACAAAGTTCCCTGTGTCCTAATTGACTGAAATAAATAGGATTTAATGTGTTTATCAATCAAAGCACAGAACAGTGAATCCATTTAGTGGATTTTACAGCTCAATAGATGCTCACAGGTCCATAGAAGTCTTTGTTTTTAAGCTTTTAACCTAAGTGTATTAAACCTGATGAAAGAAGCACAACAGCAGAACACTGCTCACGCTCAGCAGAGACTCTAACAATAGGTGACCTGGAACAGAGTGTGAGTTCTCCAGGTATACAGAGCCTGCCTGGCAGCCGTCAGCTGTCAGGCTCCAACAAAGCATGGTGGAAACAGAGAAATATATATCATTGTATTAAAAAGGCAGAATAATCCGCTTTTATCAACTATTCCAGGATGTTTTCACACCTTGTTTGTTTTCCGGGCCCTTCAGGCTTCTTTAGTTCATTCTGAACCAAAATACCAGGTGTGAAAGGTGTCACGGCTCAGACCGGAAATTCTGTCCGACCAGAATCGCTCGCAGAATTGTTTAATTAACGACGAGTGCCTCATTGGTGATGCTGGTAGTGAATCCATGATGATATAACCGTGGGAACAAATTGACAACACACAGACACAGGCCAGTCTGGATAATAACCAGATCAAATGGTTTAAAGCAGACTTTCAGCTATGGAAACAGCCTCTGACACATTAATCCTCTCATATGAGCTTCATGTGCCTCATATTTTGCAGCTTCACATGATGTTTTCTCATATTAACATGAGAATGTTGGTTATGACGCAGCCCAGAATGAAAACTTGCAGCTCTGCACCTTTCTGACTTGCTGATCTGCTTCGGTAAAGATGATGCAGATGAATTTAAAAGTTAAATCGCAGCAGGTTCGAAGGTTTCTGCTTATCTCACTCACTATTTAAAATGCAAAGAACAAATATAATCTTGAAGAGTCCTGTTCATTCAGAATTACTCGTTCTCGTGAAGGTTTTAACTGGTTTCATTTGAGAGCACTTAAGGTGAATGATGTTTTTCTCTTCGTCCTCCTGCTGAATTCCCTTAAATGTTTGTTGTTGAAGAAAACAGGAAGACGATAAAGCCTCGGTTCATTAGTTACTCTTTGAGCGAGGCTTATAGGTGGGCACGGCCTGGGGGCAACTCTCACTCTAAACATACACAACTCAGCACTGTAAACACATGCTCTCACACACCCTGGACCTATCGAGGCAACAAGTAGCTAAACAGGCGTAGATGCATGTTTACCTCCATGCAATTAAGAGCCAGCCCAAACTATAGATGAATTCACAGTCCTGCACACTGTCTTCCCCGAGTGGCGCACACAGGCGTACACACAGAGGTGTGATCTGCCAGGCGAGGCCGTGAAACGCTGCGATGTGAGAAAACACCTCGCCGAGCAAACACAGCCTCACAAGGCGAGCGCTTGTTCCGAGGCCAGACCCCAGAGCAGCGCTCCTCACATCTCTGCGAGAGGAGGAGAAGAAGAAGAAGAAGAAGACGGAGGCGAGGGAGGAGAGAGCGGAGGGAGTGATCGCATGAGGGCTAAGACGAGATAGGAGGCATTGAAGAGGTTTCGAGGAAGCAACAGGTGGAGGAAGATAAAAGAGGAACAAAACACGAGAGTCCAGAGACGACTGAGGACCGAGGAATGAGTTTAACCTTAGTCGGTGAAGTGAAGGGTTATTTGAAGCATAAGAAGATAAAAATAAAACCAAACTCTCTGTATAAAGAGTTTAGAACGTAGAAGTAAAAGTTGAGGGAATTGATCAAACAGTGTCTATCTGCTCTAAGTTGCAACGTTTATTCTCACTAACTACATAATGAAATATTAACCAATGTTTCTTATAACGGTTTGAATTTTCACCATTCCATACATCCACTGTTTAGTCGTTCTTCAGTTTGAGGTGATGTCGACTCTGCAGGTCAGTCCTGCTATTTGTTTAAATTTAGCTCGTTTACATTGGCTGATTCTGGTCCTGTAAGATTTATTTAAAATACAAACATGAAGCCAGCAGCTGAAAAACGAAATGATATTCCTAGTTCATGTTTTTCTTAATAATAATCATTACCTAAAGAACGAAGAAGAGCTTGGCCACTTACTCTTCGTCTAGGAAAAATAACTATAGCCTCAGCATATGATATTAATATTTATACGTACACCAGCTTGAAACATTGACAGTGAACCACAGACACATTTTACCGACTGATGGGGTTTAGTAGCTAGCCAACTAGCTCGAAATGCTAAAAAGTAAATCACTTGATCAACCAACTGATAGCGAGATTAATTAGCTAGCTACATCATTTTTAACCAACGGATCAAGCTAACGGTTTGGGAATTAGCTAGCCATCTAAATCTATAAAAATCTATTTATCTCAGTTGGCATTTCAAACGGCCCGAGAGTGTATGTTACAACAGTAAACAACACCCCACTGCACTCCACAACCAGAGAAAAGTACTTGGAGCATAACTTCATCTCCTCCGCTGTAGCTCTGGTTTCCCACGGAGTGTTTGACATTCGGTTCTTGAGGGCGACCATGCAACACAACAGGGCCCCAGATCCTGCTCCGCTTTCCGCAGAGACAACAATGAGCCACGATGTCTGGAATTCAACATCTAATAGAATCGTTTCTTTTTCTCGCCTCAGTTTTCCCTCAAGCGCATACGCAGACTGTTTTGAGAAATGTGAGCTTGTTATGCTTTATGATCTGTAATCTGGTGTCTTATTGACACGTTGCCTCCGCTTCCACGAGAGAAAGTCCTCAGGAACGTAACTCAAACATTCCTCGTGGCCTCACGTGGAAAAAGACGAAAAGGTCGGCCGAGGCTGTGGATGTATTTCCAGGCACGTCCTGCTGGGATTTTGAAAACAAGTTTCTTTAAGGACGAATCCAGCTCAGCTCATTCTGTACGACCGGTATTTCCCCCTCCCTTGAATTTGAGTCCCGCTCTACAATCCGTCCACGAAGGTGAGCGGCTGCCAAACATTGTAATGGCTGCTCTGGAGCCAGGGAAAACTGAACATGAATAGTCTTTCTGCTTTGTTTTTTGTGTGTGTGTGTATTTTTGCGGCCAGAAAAAGACCCACATGTACAGTTCCGACATTAATTCTCTACTCGCTTATGATTTGTTAAGGAGCTTTTTTTCTTTGGTTCAGTTTGAGGTAAATTACTTTTCCCTCCTTAAACCTACGATAATTGATTCAGACACTTTTTCCACTCTGGAAAACTTTCCTCTGATTGGATGACGAGCGCTCCGCTCTGTTGCCGTACACATTTCGGGTTGCTATGATGCCTGGCACCCGGCTCACAGGATTGGTTGTTTATGTTGGCGGCGACACAGCTACCAGCTAAAGGTTGAACCCAGCTGTAAGTATATGCTATGGGGAATATACCCCCCACCCCCCCCACCCCCCAACCCCCACCACCACCACCACCACCACCGCCCACACAATCAAAACAAAACCAAACGTCAATACCATTTATTAAATATCCAGAAACCTTTCCGCCGTGTGTGTTTCTGTGTATTGTGTGTTTGTTTTATTGGCAACCGGAGCCGGCTTGCCACATTGCTCACACAGACATTTTGTTTGCAATACATCACGGTGATGATGCACATTAAACCGCCGGTGTTCCCAAGTTTAGAAATGGCATCCAGCGTTCAGAGCTTCCGGAAGCATCTGTGAGCCATCAGCGAGACGACACTTCACAAACAGAGCGGCTGAAAACAAACGGAGCCGAATAAAGAGCAAACAAACAAGAACGACTCCTCCACGTGCATCACCGTCTCGAGAACAGGAAGTGATTTGTCTCGTTGCCGTTGTTGTGCTTTCTGCATGTTTGTATGACAACTAAGGAAATTACCTTCGAAAGTCTAAAGGTTTTGTTTTTCTTGAATGGAAACTTTTCATGAAACCGTTTTTAGTTTGCTTCACAGGTTTCGTGGTTAAAGTTGATTGAGTATCCAAGGTCAAGGTTGGCTAATAGTCTTACTGTGTGTGTGTGTGCATGTGTGTGATCTCCACAATCTGGTGGCCGGATCTGGACCTTCAGCTCCTTGTCGAGACGCCGCGCTCATTGAGATTGAAAAGGACAGATTATTTCTGGCATTCCACATCTGGTAGCAGTTGAGGGGCCGAGGATCCGCTTCTTCGGGGAGAAATATACAAATATGTAGGACAAAGTGCACGTAGATCGAAACTGTGCCACTGGATCTGACTGCGTGGTGGAGTTTGGGTCAGGAGCATTTCACCTTAACCGTAGTGTGGTCACAGTATCAGATCATTGTGATATTATTGTTATTTTTGTTGATCTGCTCGGTTAAATGTGTTGTCTATTTCACTTCTGTCCATTTGTGGGGAGAGATCTCTCACTTATTCTCTCACTGAGGTTTCTGCGTTTTTTTCCCACTGTTAATTAAAAGATATTCTGTGATGTACTTTTTTCTAACCCTAGTCGAAGGTTAAGGACAGAAGTTGTTGAACCTTGTACACATACACAAACCCTTTCAGGCAAATCATGACTTGTGAGTATGAGTTATACACATACAAATCTATTGTTTTGTTTAACCTGATGGTTACGTGAAAAAATTGATGACCAGCAACAGATTAGCCTAGCTTAGCATAAATACTTGATATCCAAATGTGATCAAATCTGCCAACCAGAATCTCTAAAAGAAGAATGCCAAGAAATTAGCAGATACACACACACACACACACTGATATTATTCTAACATCTGGTCCATTAACACCTGCGTATGTGAATTTTTTTCTTGACTGCCTTGACGTGTGACCCGTTGATTTGAATTATTTACCGTTTGCATGTGAACTGATTCATGCGAGAAGCTGTCAGCTCCCCCCCCCCACAACCGGTGTCCGTCCTGTTTCTTCCTCTGAATCAACTGCGTAATTGCGACATAATTACTCCGACTCGTCTCAGCGGATCTCTACCTGGTCGAGTCTGTGCCTGAATATCAATGCAATCCTGGAAAGTTAGTTCTGATGGGTTATTTGGAGGCAAAGCAGCTCTCGGGGGGGGCACACGCTGCAGTGCATCATAAATCTGAATTGATAAAGGGATGATTAGCATTAACACCTACAGGAGGACGAGAGAGAGAAATCAGAGAAGCACTTTGTGTGTGGAAGACAAATCGGATTTGGGACTGAGGGAGATTCTACTGCGGATCTATCTGTTTGTAGATTAAATATAATACTAAATTATTAAAGTCATCAGTTACGAGTAAAAGTATCTAGGAATCACAGAATGTATTAAAAGTTTAAATGCTCAATGTAGAAAACTGCTTTATATATATGATATTAACTCACTATTAGTGATGCATTAGTCTCAGAAGCGTGAGTGTTTCTACATTTCTTTCAAAATACTTTATATGAGGCTGCATCTCATGATTATTCCCATTTTGGATTAATCTGATTATTTTAGCTTTGGATCAATTGAAGCTGTCATTTGAAAGCTCCATCCCAGCTGCCCAGACAACAGGTGAAACCTTCAGTTTAATTGCAAAGTCCAACCAATGGTTTGACCCTCAAGGTTTTTCAACTGGACAAATAAAAGGAACAAAATCTTGTTTTTGAGAAGCGGACACTGGAAACTTTTTGGCCTTCGTGCTTTAAAAAATGAATTAATAAGTTCTAAATAGCTTTCAATGAATGAATAAGCACTTTGGTTGTTGAGTTGGGACAATGAGACTCACACAGGAAGCAGATGCATGTTGTTGCTTCACAAGGTCCAGACTCACATGCAGTACTGGAGTTTTTCAACTATAATATCTGAATTCTCTGTTTTAGAGCAGGTTGGACACTAAAATAAAAGGTTTTAGACTCGATTCAGCCACAGAAAGAAATTTAAAAACCATATAAATGCCAGTTTATGCAAAATAACTGTTGTTAAGCTGTCGATTTGATTTCCTCTACCTTATATGGAACGACTTCCATGTGCTACAGAGAATAAAACCCCAGCTGGTCCCGAAGAGGCCGGTGGAAATCCAGCCGGGCTTCATTTACCTCTCACTGTCAACATGATAACACTGCACGCTGAAATATTAAGAGCCAGCGAGTCGCAGCCTCCCCCCCACCCTCTAATAAGATGATGAGGCTGTGAGCTGAACATTATATTGACATTCAATTCACCACAGTGTTTGCTTTTCAAATGAGGCATATTGACTGTTTGAAAAGTCCCAACAGTCCCAATCCAGCGGGTTTCCACATCCGAGGTGACACCGGCGCAGTTTCCCCCGACGGATTAAAAGAGTAACGAGTGTTTCCTTTCAATTAAATCTCTGATTCTTCCATCTCCTTTTACTTTTCATCATTCTTCTCCTTCTTTTCAACCTGCTGTCAACTGATATGATTCGTCAGGGGGGGTGAGGTGGGGAGGGGGGTAGGGGGCACTGATAAACAAATATCAGCCCTGTCGCCGCCGCCGCCGCTGCTGTTTAATGATGTCTGGCCTTGTTTGCTGCTGACAGTGGTCTCCACATCCAGGGCCCCTTTCGTCTCCAGGCTAATTAAAGTCATTCTTCAGTAATATTCCTAAATCAACTGTTTCCTCTTGCCTATTTGAGGCCTAATTGGAAGCATGTGCACTCAACCCAATGGGCTCCTTTTTAACCCCTGACACTTGAAGAATGCATCAGTCGCGCTCATTGATTTGGCTTTCGGCTTTTTTAGTTTTTCTTCTTTTCTTCATTGTTGCAGCCAGAGGAAGAAAAAAACATACGTGACTGTTAAGTTTCACCATTTTCTGTGTTTGTGTTTGTTGGATCGTTTAGTGGCCGAGTTGTTACGATGCTTTAGTGGAAGCGTTATCTAAGCGTCAGCATGTGTGTGTGTGTGTGTGTGTGCTTCTCTGTGGACAACACGTAACTGTCCGGCTTCACTGCTGACCCCGTGATTCACGCTAAGAGGGTCGAGCGAGGGCCGGGGTCAGCGACCTTTACTATCTGAAGAGAAGTTTCTGACCAGAAAGAAAAGAACAAAACTAAGTGCCTGGAGCCACATTCAAATCTCTGAACCCTTTAAACACAGGTCACGCAGCCTATTAACCCAACATTACTCACTAATAATACATTTTCCTCTAAGGTGGCTGATTACTTGATACTTTCATTGAGCATTTCTATAACAAGGTTTTCTAAAACATTAAAGAAAACATCCGTCCGTTGACACTGTGCGAGAGGCGGGGTCTACACACAGGTGACCAGTATCGCACATGTAAAGACTAATGACCAATCTCACCTACGGGTGATTTAGAGTTGCCACTTAACCTTAGCTGCATGTCTTTGGCCGCAGGGGGAGGGGGCCCACACAGGAGGACAGCAGGTTCAAGAACAGCAATTTACCAAGAAAAGAAAACACTGATAAAACTTGTCATTGTCTGTCTGCAGAAGATTCGCTGCTGATTTCACATCGATTGCATCATCAGTATCCTCTGTGATACTGAGGTTTTTTGACTTTGGTGTGATGCAGCTTTAAAACATCTTGGAGATTTAAAGAAAATAAAGGAATGAAACAACTCCTGCACCTCATACACACTGTTAACTGGGATTGTAAACACATTGAGAACACTGTGTGCTAATGTAACTGCTTTTGAAGGGAAATCATTCTGAAATCTGTGTATATTTCTTGGCTGTTCAGGCTCCGTTGTTATTTAAATGTTCTCCATTTTAGACAAATTGCCTTCCGCCTGACTTCCCGGTGCAACAAAGCACAAGGCTGTTTTAGCAGTGGCGTTACAAACCTCAGGGACTTTGCGCCTATCTGCCTGCTGCAGTAAACAACCGCTTGCTTTGGTGTTTATCTACAGAGGCTTGTTGCCGGTGAACTTCATTAATGTCACTCGATTTGCATGAACGCTCAGGTTGTTATGACGTTTGGTATCCGAGGCTGGTGCGTTGTTGTTCTCGCCTCGTGAAACAACACAAAAGGAAAAACTGGCGTAAATCTACATTTGCACGAGCAAATCAGCTCAAAGAAAAAATGGTCTGAGATATTCTCCAGGGAGATTTATCGTTTGAACGGAGAAATGGCCGTCAGTCACTGAGGCACCTGAGTTTCACCTGGAGGAAACAGATGTATGGATTGGAAACAGGAAGCTGATTCGTTCAGGGTCATACACCCTGCCTCCTCCATGTTAGTGGACGGGACATGAACCAAACTAATCTTAAAATGGTTTCCGTAATTTCCTGTTTACTGCTTATTTTTCTGGTAAGTTATGAAACGTTGTGATTGACAGCTGAGACTGACTCCCCATTGGTTGAACGCACAAATCGGTGGGACCTTGCTTCACCATCCTCAAATCTCTAAAGCACAAACTTGTGGATTTCACTCTGGACAGTGGAAGCTGAGACGTTTCTTCCATCTTTATACACAGGCCACGATTCAGAGTGGAGATGAAAACCCACTGCCTCTCAGCTTCTCTTGGTCTATACGTCCTTATTGCTGCTATAGCTGCTTTGTGAAGAGCAGCGACCGCAGTAACCGTGTAAATGACTGTTTATGGGCAGACTGATGACTGTTTTTGTAAGAGTGAAAGATGCTGAAAGGACGGGGAGAGAAAGAGAGATGATTATGGAAAGTGCGAGCAAACAGAGTCTGCTGCCTCCGCACTGTGTAACACTCGAACAGCAGCAGCACAAGATGTTGCACAAGCAGCTGAGCTCCATGAAAGAACACTGCTTCTATTGTGCTGCAGTCATAACCACCATGATATCGACATTACAAAGCACAGAGCCTGGTTCTTAGGATGTAGAACACAAGGCCATACAACTTGTGCGCTCTATGTATATACACACTAGTAAAGACACGTCTTCAAATATCTGCCTTGCACCAGATCACTGAGGCTCCTTCTTTGAAATGTTACAGGTGTGGAATCAACCTCACAGGTGGTTTAAGTTGAGACATGAAAATGCTTTTATTAATTATTTGCGTGACGTTATTCATGGAAAAGATCTGACGTGTATGAGGGACTGATATTTATGAGTTTGTGCAGTTTGATGAATATCCAAATAAAAAATCTTGATCAAGTGATTTTGAATGTGCTCTAATAAGGAGATATTTATTGTGTGTTAGAAAATTATAACGTTGTCTTGATGTGTGTTGTTTGGCTAGAAACGTATTTTATTATCAACACAATCAATCGTCATTCAGGTGAAGTGATGTATTAAAAGAATAGTACTTTTTAAAGTGTATATACAATTTGATAAACATGACTGAGGGTTTACCAGTTGCCCTCAGGTTTACCAGTTGCCCTAAGGTTTACCAGTTGCCCTGGGGTGACTGGTTGCCCTCAGGAACCGTGTCAAAGGTCCTGTGGAGGTACTAGGGGAACAGTGGCCTCTGCTGGGAGGTAAGGGTACTGCACACAGGGGGTAGGGTGTGATATCAGAAACGTGGAGGGGCTTTCACACATCCACGGCTGCTAATTACTTTAGCCCTGTATTAGTCTCTGTTCTTCTGCTCATGCTTACTTTAAGATAATGAATCACAATCTACCAACTGTTGGATTATAATTGACATCGACGGATTCCCAACTGCTCACTGGGAGAGGGCTGTGGGGGGGGAGGGGGGGATGCATCTGTCCTCCCTTTGCACAGCTGCTGTAGAATTACGACAGAAATGTTTGCCTTTTTAATTGAGCCCGGGAAAGCGCTGGTTTTTGTGAGATTAAATCAAATCCAATTATAGCTCAATTGTTTTTTGAGTACGGGAGTTAAATAAACTCTCCGTCACATCACGATATCGACATCGGGGATCACCTCGTCATCGCTCGCCCCGATGAGAGGTAGAGAGGAAGCAGGGTGTTGTGTGTACCTCCTCTGACCATGTTGCTTCCTTGTTGTGTCGTTTTGCACAACATAGATGTTACACTTAGCGCTCACTTTGGCGTTTGCCCTCAGTTACAAGTCAGTGTTTCCTACAAAAACAGTAAAGGAATCACAACCTCTTGAACTTAACATCTGGGAAAACCTCTCGCTGTTTGAAGGCAAACTTTATCTCAACATGGAAACACTTGTACGTGAATAAATGTCAACCACCGACAGAGAGAACACATGAAACTAAACTTACAAGAACAAATGCTGTTGTCTTAACACGGCACATTCAGTAAGTGGTGTCTCCCTGTAAACAGCTCTCACAGACCTCACTAAAGCTATTTTGCAGTTTGATATAATCAAGTAATTGCAAACAGGGTCTCGGAGGGTTTCAGCTTTAGGCTCCAAGGAGCAGAGATCGGCTATTAAAGAAGAATAAAATGATCCAGTTTAATTCGTCTCTATCGGTCTGGCCATGACGTTCTGCAAAGGCGAGAGTGTGTGGTGCTGTTTCATGTTTCAGAGCCGAGCGTTTTACAGGGTGTAATTGAAAGGCTTTTATGTCACAGAGTGTTTGGATCCAGAGCTAGCGCTGTCGGATAAAGCCCGACTCCGACAGAGCACGCCTCCTCAGTGTGAGAGCGGACGTTTGGCGGAGGAGACATGAAAGCTTCTCTCGGATCTGAAACGATAGCTTGAACCTTTTGGAGCCAAATTTTTTCCACAACAACATGCACAGACACAAATATATACTGATGTGTGTGTGAGAGGGGACAGTTGAATCAAGATGGTGGCGTGAAACAGCCTTTGGCTTGTCCACTTGTTGCACGTGACATGGGGATTAGAGAGGAAGTTTTTGCTTTGGGGACAATGACATGTCCGACAAAAATATCATTTGAAATGTGTCTTTCCGTGGTTTAAATCAAATTGAGTTTCTCCACGAAGTCTTGAATGTTTGTCTCCTTCTTTCCCCTGTAGACGTTCATGTCTCAGTAGAGCAGTTACCTCCACCAAGGCCCGAATGTTGTTTTCCAATCAAAATACATTAATTGTTTTTAAGATAAATTATGGAAAATGTTGAAAAACAATGTTAAAGAAAGTAAGAAAACATGTCTGCATCTTCCCCCTGATCTGGATCTGTACCATATTTAAAAGGTTTCTTCCCAGACCCATAATGAATCATTCCACCAAGTTTTCATCAGCTAGTATTTTGTGTAATCCTGCTGACAAACAACCGAATGCAGATTTAAACACAACCTTGTTGGAGGAGGTAATCATTTAAGTATTACACGGGAACATGGCGAGATGTTTTCCATGAGACGAGAGCAGGCATGACAACCGCCAACCGCTCCATCCTCGTGCTCCAACCTCATCCTCCATCGCTGCCATGACGTGACATCACCGCCCTTCCTCCGCGTTGTTCGGCCCTGTGGTCTGGACCCCTGATTCTCTGGCTTGGAGGCCGACGCTCTCTAAAAGGGTCGGGCAACTTAATCCGAGGCTGACAGACGAGAAAAAAATAATGGCGCTTGGCTTTCATGAGGTCCCGTTGCTCTATCTCTCTCTCCACGTCTCCCTGCAGTGTGTCAAAGTGAATATTCGCTGTCCGCAGAGGGCTGTGATGCAACCCGACATTACACGGCTCCGATTGCCCCCCCCACCCCCCCTTAAATTAGATAGAGCGAGTTTGCTTTGGCTGCACTCGCTGTGCCACAAAAACCTGGGAACAGGATAAACTCCAGAAATGTTCTCTAATGACACACACATGGCCGTGAAATGGGACCCAGAGCGAGAGATAATCACTGTCATTCAGTGCTCGGGCGAATCAGTGTGGCCGTTAACACTGAGGCCAGCACAGACCCACACGAGGGGTCAGGGGTCAGCTCAATGACCAATAGACGAGAACTTAGTCTGTGTTTAAAAAGTTTTATTAACTTTATACATTTTTCATCAGGTTTGGTCCAGTTACCACATTACAATAGTATTTGGAAGAGAGGAGAAAGGCTAAATGTTAATTTAGAGCTGAAACGATTACTTTGACTATCTTGATTGGTCAATGACAGAAAATTTGATGAAAAACAGAATAACAAACATGAATTTATTTAATCTGGGTTGTTTGAACGTTTGTTTATTTTGATTATTTAATTTACTATGGTAGACTTACCTCAAAACATAATTTAACACCGAGCCTTAGTTGATTGTATCTGGGATGTTTACTTATTAACTCCGACCGAGAGGTTTTGCTTTCTCCCCTGTGTGTTTGTTTCTTGTTTGATTTCCTCAAAACTTGGTGGAAGGATGTGGTTTGGGTCGGGGAAGAATCCATCAAATTATTATTATTATTACATGTCACTCTCCATCAGCTATATCCAGCTGTAGTGTCACTATAAGAAAATATCCTCTTCCACCCTGACTTCGCCTTTTCCTGCAGTTCCACCTTTTCTGTCCCATGTGAACTTCCGTACTCGGATTGCAGTTTCCCGGAAGTAGCGACGCTAACATCAACAATAGATGGAAACACGCTTCTCTCGCCACGTTTTTTACGAACTCACCTCGTTAATATGTCCTTGTTAAGTTAAACTTTCACTGTGGATCCAGTCTGCGGTCTGGTTTGACTCCACCACCGGGAAAAAAGAGCTGTTTTCCCCTCGTTTGAAGCTACTTTGCTCGGGGAGCCAGGTTAGCTACAGGAGCTAATGTATCAGTGACTTCAGGTGGATGGAGATCAAGTGATCAAACTAAGAAGTGAGTTAATAAATGTATGAGTTTATATCTTGTTGTACATTAACTGAGCTCTGTCTGTTAAAGTTTAGATATAAGATTAAGCTCAAGCTGTGTATTGACATTATTTCTGATCAGGCACCTTTATAAACCAGAGTTTATAAACCACATATGAATATGTGTGGATGATTAATAATCAATTAATGAAGTGATTGAAGTTTAAAACACTTCATGAATTGATATTCACCAGCATGAACTTTTTATTCAGCCCATAATTCCATTTTCATTCCTTTCCACATCCACTGATCCTCGACATCTGGACCCAAACCCAGTTTATTAATGCAGACATCTTCCAGAATGAATTTATTAACACTTCTTAGTCATATTTTAACATTTATAATTGCATGTGACAGCCTGACTTCTGCTGCACTTTTACAGCAGGTTGCGAAAAGTCCATTTCCCCTGTGAATTAATTCTCCCAAACTAAACCACGGTGGGGGAGGATTGTACACAAACTTGCAACTATACATGTTAATAGCTATATTTGCTTTATTTAGTTTGTCAACATTCCATCGAAAGTTACAATAATGATCTCTCCTTTTTATCGTAATCATATTCATCAACTTTATTCACCTGTTTTCTAGACGATGCCTCGCATGCAGTCCGATGTGTGGAGGCATTTTACTCCGGCCATTAAAGATGGCAGGGAAGCCTTCATGTGCAACTACTGTGCCCGGACGTACACGAAGAACGCAACCAAGATGCAGATGCATTTGGACAAATGCAAGGAGTACTGTGTGGTTTCACAGCAGTCACCGGAGCCCGATGGGAGCTCTGCTGCTGCCTCCATCCCCTTTCCCTCCTTCCCATTCTCACCATCTGCCGCTCCGGGGGGACAGTTCCTCATTGATTCAGTGGATCAGCGCAGCCAGGCGTATGCTGATGAGTGTCTGGCTCGAGCGGCGTACGCCACTTCCTCGCCCCTCAGTCTCGCAGACAACGTTTATTGGAAACGATTTTTCCGCGTCCTGCGGCCGGCTTACTGTCCGCCCACAGCGGCGGCTCTGTCCTCTCATCTGTTGGACTGCGAGTACGACCGAGTGCAAAACCAGGTTCACGACGCGATAGGGAAAGCAGACTGTGTCACAGTCGTGTGCAGCGGCTGGTCGGACACTACAGAAACCAGAACTATTGTTTATGTTGTGGCCACTCCTGTACCGCTGCTCTATAAATGCACAAACATGAAAGATCAGTCGCCTGCAAGCGTTTCAATTGCTGAGGAACTGAAAGAAATCATAAACGAGGTGGGACCTCAAAAGGTCTTTGCTGTCGTGACGGATGACGCCCCGGAAATGATGGCCGCCTGGGCTCAACTGGAGGAAGCGTTCCCACACGTGTCAGCTATTGGCTGCACAGCGTATGGCCTCCAGCAGCTCTTTGGCGACATGGTGGAACAGCCGTCTATTAAAGCTCTGTGCAGGAGAGCTGAGCAGGTGGTGAGGTATGTTAGAGAACGGAAATCATCAGCAGAGACTTTCAGACACTGGCTGACTACAAAGATAAAAAAACACACTTCCAATGGAGGAACCCTGGCACTGCCTGGAGGCTGTGACCGGACTGGTGTGCTCAGCATGCTCAGCAGCCTCCTGGAGGCTCAGACGTCTCTGCAGGAGATGGCCGTCTCACCCACACTTCACATTGAAGCATCCATCAGGGCTACCTTACAGGATCCTGCCTTTTGGAAAGGGCTGATCAGCAGTCACGACCTGCTGTACACAATCGGGAATTCTATTGATTACATGAAACGAGACGACACTGTGCTCTCTGGTGTTGTTGACACGTTCAGTCAGTTAAGATACCACATCGGAGCCGCTCTGTCTGGGTCCGTGCTGCACGGCACTGAACAGAAAGCTGTCTTGGCATCATTAGACAGGTGTCAGGAGTTCTGCGTAAAGCCCATCCATGCAGCAGCCTACATGCTGGATCCCAAGTATGCCGGACAGCAGACACTCTCCGGGGAGCAGATTAACAGTGCTTACTACGTGATATCCAACCTGTCACACCATCTAAATCTAGATGAGGGCAAAGTGCTCGGCAGCTTCGCCAGGTTCTCGGCCAAAGAGGGACTATGGAAGGGGACGGGGATTTGGAGCTCATGCCAGCACGTTACTGCATCCACCTGGTGGAAGGGGCTGTGTACCTCTGAGCCGCTGTCAGCTGTGGCCTCTGCTATACTTCAGATCCCTCCGACTACAGGAGCATGTGAAAGCCTGCGGTCGCGGTTTGGAAGTACAAAGGTGGAAGGTTCTCTCTCAGCTGACAGGCTGCAGAAACTGGTAGCAGTGCAAGTGAATCTCAACCTTTTGGATCCAAGTGAGTGTGAGTACACTCCGCTGGACAGTGAGGAAGAGAAGAAAGTTTTATTTCAGTCAGAGACTCAGTAGGGATTTTGGATTCATCTGCCAAAACATGTTTTTAAAACTAAAACAGTCTGCACACAAGACCCGACCTCATAAATCCAATCAAGCAGCACAAAAATATACAAACTCGTTCACATCAGTTCCTTAAATGTGACGGATTTTTCTCATCTAAATCTCTGTATTATTCCCTGGGAAGTTGACGAGAACGGCAAAAAGAGTTTTTTCCTGACTTGTACCACATAATTCCACAAAGATTCGTGGTAATGTGTTGAGCAGTTTGTGTGTTATACTGTAAAATAACAGACAAACATCTGTTGCTAAAAGAAAACACTTTGAATATCACTGAGGCTTGATAATTTATAGTTTAACCATAAACTTAACTATAAACTTTAGCATACCATACATTTTTCTTGTAAATGCTCATAATTGCTACGTCGTTTATTCTGTCAAATGAAAGTTTTAGTTTATGTCTGTGAAAGGGTCACATTGGCTGATCTATATCACCCAACCAATGAAGGAGTTGGGCTCTGATAGTATCACACAGATAATTTTTTACACACAGCATATGAATGATTACAATGTGGAGTTAGTCTGAACTTTCTCAGCTGTGATTGCACTTTAAGGAGTGAGAAACTTTGATTTGGGAATCGATCCCATACAATGAAAACTCATGTTGTTAGTTTTTAACTTGTATGAACTTCATAATCCCAACATGAAACACTAGCTGAATGAGTAATGGTGCAGGGTAAAGGACCGAGAAGTCAGCTGAGGTCATGTCGGCTGCTGAGCTGGCCAATGAGGAACCAGCGCTGGTAACTGAGATGTAACTGGATCTGTATCTGACTCAGCTGGACAGTAGTTTGTCCCTCACCCTGCACCATAGACCAATAAATACAGATTGATTCTTCTCTGTTAAGACTGTTTACATGATGTAAATAAAAGCATTGTATTTATTGAAGATTGTGTTTGCTCTGGGGAGAGATCCGGGCCTTGTAAATACAAACCTTATTAATCTTAATAGGAACGAGCCTGGACGAGCTGTGGAGGTGACTCTGCCTTGAGAGGAGCAGACCTTGAGTAAACCACAGACTCCTTTTCTCCACAGCGTCACATCACAGTAAATCTCCCACTGCCTTCGCCCCTCACACTCTGCTGCCCATTAGGCAGACCTGTGGGCAGTAAATAAGAGTGTTGGTATATATAATTTTCTATGATGTGTGCACTTAATGGCAGGTGGCTGTGCGTCGGTTTTAAAGTTGCCCTTTTGTGTGATGCACTCGTACAAGGCAGAAAGCATGAAATTACCCTTCACTCAGGTTGTGGTTTCATCCTGATTTCATCATTTGTTGCAAGCCCCGGATTTACCAGCGGTGACGCCACGTTGTCAGCTGGAGGTGTTTCTGTTCCCTGATAATTCAATGTCTGGTGTTGTTTTATATTTTGTGTTAATGTCAACACATCCCATGAAAAACAACTAAATCTACATTGTTTCGTCCCGTCTTACATCACTTTCCGATCTCTCTACCCAATAACACTGAGGATCAAGCAAAGTAATTTCTAACTGCAGACAGAAATGGTCAATATTTATGCAATTTATTTCTGATATAATATTTATATATTCTGATCCGTGCAGTGTTTCCCTGGGCAATTGGTGAAAATGTCAAAAATCGATGTCTGAATCCAACAAATTTGAACAGTCTCATTCTTGACCCATGTCCCATCGTTCCACCAAATTTCATGGAAATCCATTCTGTTTGGTTCTCACACAATCCTGCTAACAAACAAACAAACAAAGGAACAGTTTGGGGTGAAAGAAACACAAGCTCATAACCTCCATGTATATACTCAATAATCTCAGGAGGAGTTCTGGCAACAATAGCTAACAATGGAAAACATTGTCCTTTCCTCTGGGAGTTGTGATTTGGATTCTGATTGAGCTGTCTTCCTTATTAAATCCTGTATAGAGCACATCACCCTCAAAGTCTCTGGGCACTGAGAAGGAGATTGAGACGTCTCTGTTGACTCTGGACATGTTTCACTGCGGGGGGGGCACCCTGCAATTTGTCTGTAGTCCTGGGATGTTTAGCACAGGGCTCAGTTAGGAATGTATTACCGTCCAGTAATTAATGTCAGATGAGATCGGCTGTAATTTGGTAATCTAATCAGGTCCACAAAGTATCGCTGCTGTAACAGCTGGTGCCAATCCAACTGTAACTCAGTTGGATTGGCACCCACCCCATCCCTGTCAAGGACTGATACTATTATCTTGGCCTGGAACAATGGCTGGCTGCAGCCGTGAGTGTGCGCATGAGGCGGAGAGCGCTGGTAAGGAACCGCTGGGCCGGCTTACACTGCAAACAAAAGCACGCTTGTCTGTGGATCATTCAGGAGAGAAAGTTTTATTTTTTACACTCGTATCAATGGCTGAACAGAAAACCCCTGAGGGCAAAGGTGCAGTGTGAGATTCCATCAACAAAGTGTCTCACTGCTCATTCTCCAAGCTGTCCCTGGTAATATGCTGCAGCCTGGACCCTGTCTCCTTTTTACCAGGTATTTCAATTATGTCGTAAGTTCTCTGAGTTTCTCAAGCATCGTGTTTATCAACTGCCAAGCTGCAAAGAAACGATTGTTTGGTGAACGTGAGTAGTTTAAAAATGAGCGTGCAATCTTCCAGTTGTTTGTTTTTCAGTCATATGAGCTTAAGCCAACAAAACAATGCAGATTATGAAACCATAGAAAGTGATAAAAGGATAATTTATTAGATTGCATCTGATTCAACATTTAAAAGATTCTTTCTTGGCCCATGTTCCATCTTCCCCACAAGTTTCATTTAGATGGAATCAGTAGTTTTTGTGTAATTCTACTGACAAACAAACAAACTTAGAAAAAGTTCTTCTATGACTTCAGTATCGCTTCGAGTTCACAGGGTCAAAGCATAAAGGACAGAAGTCTAAATCAAATATTTGTTTTTGAAGAATCAAGAGTAAATGGTGATAAGACGCAGTACAAACTGTCCTCAGACCAGTGAGGAGGACTGAAGCCTGCACAGTCTCGTGGTTGGTAACCAGTCCTTCCCACTGATCCACCCCGACGCCCCGTTAATTAACCTAATTTGCTGTTTCTGATTTCCGATGCAGACAGTTTGATATTAATGTAATTTGCTCTAGACTCCTGTCTGACTCGGCGGCGGTGGAACCAGACTACAAACCGGCCTCTGTCTTTCTCACCGGGCCTCGAACGTGCGTCAGCGGCCAGGGGTTTTATTTAGCGATGACCATTGTGTCCGACTGTCAGGCCGCGCAACTGTTGCTAACGTTCAACCTACTGTAATAACAGCCTGGCAACAATTAGTGGCTACAGCTCCCCCTCCATCATTTTCTCATTCCTCACCCAGGCCAACATCAACCCACCCGTCCGCCCACTCCCCCCCCACCCCGAGTATGAAAAACAAAACAAAAAGAAACAGATGGGCCGTGCCAAGGAGGCCGTGACTGCTACTGGTCATTACCACAGTGAGGAGCCGTGTGGTGGTGGGGAGGGTTGGGATGCTTGGGTTGCAGATATGTAAAACAACCTGGTGGCAAGGAGAGTCGACGCCGCTCTCTCCACCGCTTCTCTCGTTCCTGCTGCTCTCAGCAACTCATAATGCTTTTATAATTACATTCCAGCCCAGATGAATCATGAGCAGGTGATCACAGCGGGGTTTTTTTCCACCTCCTCTCACCAGCTGCTGTTAACTTGTACAAACATCAGGAAGGCTCGTGGTCAGATACTTTGTTGAAGTCAAAGTATTAATACTCCATTCGAAGGCCTGTACATGAATTAACACTTAAAAGTAATTTTATGTGCTGAAAACTACTTCAAGTATCAAAACGTGAGATACACAGTAGCATTTTACTGAAGCCAGTTTTATCTACTTCATTCACTCACAGTTGATAAGTTAATGCCGGTGGCTCCGAACCCAGGGATCCTCCCTCCAAAGGGTCACAAGATAAATCCCACGGGGTCGTGAGATGATTAATGGAGCAGGAAGAAAGATTAGTTTGGTGCAACTGCAAGATAACAAGTGTGTGATGAGTGTGGCTGAAACAAAATACATCAGCTCTCATGTGAATATAGTTTCATAAAGAGTAAACTCTATCCCTGTGTAGATGTAGAAAGAAGCCTACAATAAAACAGTTATTTCTCACAGTACTTAATTGATTAAATGTACTTTGTGGCTCTCCATTCTATTTACAGCAAATTCTGTGATATAAGTCAACCAACGCATGAAAGTATTTAATTACTATGATTATATTTAAGTGTTAAACACTGTTTGTTAATTGGTCTGCATTTATACAGCACTTTCCTAGTTTCACTCGAGGTGCAATACAGTGAAAAGTCACAGTCACACACACACGTTCACACAATGCTTTAATAAGCAGCATTTATCTATCACAGATCATTACTGCCCTCGGGGGTGATTTAGGGTTTATTAAGGTCGTGGAATTGGGCTCTGGAAGTGCCACAAACTTCCATTCTCTCGAATTACCAGAACAGGGCAACTTCTCTGGATGCAAAAAGGAAGTCATATTCTGTAGAAATCTTATTTTTCTTGATTTATTACGTCAATAAACATTTTGCAAAGGACATTATGATGTCAGCCTCTAGTGTCATTTTGTGAATTGTGGTTATATCTAGAGTGGACAAATTTCCAAACTCAAAATGGCAGTTCCCAAACAATTATGTTACCATTTGGTTGTGTTAAAGGACTGTTTCATGTGGACTGGAGTAATCTAACCAGCAACCCTCATGCTAGTAATATGCCGACTCTCCCTAAAACAGACATAAATCATATCATTGTGAAAATACTGACACGTCTGCTGTAGGTATATTACTTAATGTGTTTTATTTCAACAATCAGACACGTGAGGATTCAGCAGAGAAGTTAAAAATGTGTTGTCTCATCCCTGGTTTGTTGCCATGTGCTGCGGTGTGATTCTGGTTTGCATGGTGTTGTGCCTCATGAGGACCGGGCACTTGGCCGGAGCTGGCATCGCACACAACCTCATTTAATTCCAGCAAACACTGGCTCCAGCTGAAAGCCGAGGGACTCGCCCGGGGATGAGAAATGGCATGAAATAACTCAAATAGTAATGGCTCTGTTGGAGATGAGGCCATTTGCACCCACACAGGAGGTCCAACTATTTCATCCCCTGCAAAGTCATTTTGTTTTGGGGTTTGTAGCGAGACGTTCTTCTCCGAAAAGGTTGTTAACAAAAAGAAAAGGGTGGAGAACACGAAATGAAGCCTGTTAAAGTCGGAGGGATCCTGGACTCAGCTGTTCAAACACTGCTGGTGCTTTGCCGCCACTGGGAAATGGAATTTTTCCACCTAGAGGGAAAATGATAGTCACATTGGAAATAGCTATTTAACCAACAGGGAGAAGAGAAGCCTTGTCAGACCATCATCACTGTAGGTGTGTATAGAATCCAGGCCTTTTATCCCAAATCTCAGTCTCACGTGTCACTCAACAACATCCCAGGGTTCAGAGAAGGGAAGTCGAAATAAAAAGGAATAAAGTGAAGACTTCCACGTCTCTCCTCCCTCCCATGAAGACCAAAGATCCACCGCCTTTGAATCGAGTGGCTTCTTTTTTGTCTTCTGGTGAAGTCGGAGCGCCGAGCCCGACCCGAGCTGCTCCTGGAACGTGTTGCTGCTTCAGTCCAGAGGCAGAAACCTCAGTGATGCCAAGTACGCAGCTCTAACTGCCGCCAGATGTGCAATTATAACCACTGACAACCGCCAAGGCCCTTTCGGTGGGCAACGAAAAGCAGGAGATGAATGATTTGGCAAAATATAGAACATTCTGCAGAAATATTTATCTGTTTCAGCTTTAAAACCATTTTTTTGTATTGCTTCTGAGATGCAGATTTTGTTTTCTGAGCCTCATCAACCACTAAAGAAGCCTGTTTGTTTTAAAGGCTAATTATAAACCCAAACACACTCACTGAATAAGTATTGATTTTCATCCAGCTCCTTATTGAGGCCAAAAGAACGAGCCAGATTCTTTCCTCTGCTCCAAAAAAACAAGGGGAAATATGTAACTAGATTACTAACCAGGCTATATTTGTCTCTTTTTGAGCATATAATGTTTATTAAAGATGACACCATAGTACACAATGTTATCCATCTTGGCAAACATGATTTTACTCGCCTTTGCGATACAGATCAGGAGGAATTCCTGAGATTTTAAGAGCGAGGAGAAGATGAGATAAAGAGGCAATTGTTTCACTTGTTAGGGGAAATCACAGTTTTCTGAATTTTGAGAGCATCGAGCCTCTGATCGATTAGAGTAACTTAAAGATAAATTGACAGATTTATCAGCAAAATATTTTTATATCGTTTTTTCCTTAATTTCTGACAGAGGTTGATGAAAGCAGCTTTTTTAATTCCAGGCAGCAACACATGATTTTGTTGGCTGGAATTACAGCCAGTGCTGGCATATTCATCATCCGTGGCTACACTGGCTGTCTAATTAATCCAATGTTAGCTCCCTGACTTGGTTGTGAAGCTGTCCTCCTCATGATTGCCGAAGGCTGCATGTCCCAGACACAAAACAACACAATTTACCTCTGTCACAATTCAGGGGCCACATCCTTTTGAGGCCTCTTCCTTTAGTTGGTCTTCGAAGGCCATATACTAAGGCTTTTCTATTTGCCTCACCAGCTTATCCATCTCTTACCATTGCATTGTTAGCTACTTTTAGCCCATATAGCTAACTGGTTGGCTTCTGCACCAGTACTCAATGAATCCTGCGATAAGTGGACACCATTGGATCATCGGAAGGATGCATTTCTTGGCCGTGTTTGAAGGAGCCTTTAAACCGGGATCGCTTGTATTCCCATCATTCTATAATCGCAGCCTCCAAAGGATGCCGCCATTATTGGGAAACTGCTTATGTGTTTCACAACCCTCCCAAAGATCTTAATGTTTTCCTAAACACAGACAGTATCCAAGACCGGATTTCATGTAGTAATGATATCCCGAGGCCTCGGAACGTGCATGTCTCTACAGGATTAGCTAGACATGCTATCATGGGAGCTAAATGTAGATAAACTCACTTACTGCTTGATTGATTCTTTCCACTTTTTAAATGCAGAGAAGTTCTTACTTTAATATATGTATTAGTAGGCTGACAATATACAGTGATTCTCAGCCTCTCCTGTCTAAAGCATGGTACCAGGGCCTGAGTACATTTCCCCATCACGTCATGTGTTATTATCCACAGGGTGTGAGGTCCACGCTGCATCGCCCACTGATGTTTTGTGTAGCAGCAATTGTTAGGGTGAGTCATTGTTATGAGAGAACATGCATAAATCATGCAAAGGGTTTTATCTCTTTGCAATAACAATAAAGAACCCTCCACAATGTTCCATGCACCAAGACGTAATGTTGTTTTATGGGAGTCCTGTGGAGCCTCTCCTTTTTATTCAGATGACTTGGCATCTGAATAAAAGTTAAGAAAATTCGGTCCAACGTGTCTGAATATCTCTCGATGAAGTGCAGCATTTTCTCACATTAGGATTTGTCCAGACTAAATTTTCCTTTCTAGCAAGACTCTTTCTTTATTTTATACAGTCTGTGAAATGATGGAAAATAATGGTTCAGGAACTTTGCTGCCAAGAAAATCTAACATCATGCTGAGCGCTCACCCCTGCAATATGTTTTCTATGGAATGAATGCACCGTCTGTCGTCTGCAGAGTTAAAACACATACAGACAAGCACCCCAGCTTCAGAAAGTAAGGCTAAGCAAGCAAATAAAGCGCTGACTCGGCCACACTGAGGCTCACAGGTGTGTGACAGTGTATATAAAAGGTGGACAGTGTGTTATTGCAGGTGTGTAACCACATATTGACACACCCTCCCTCCTCTGCTGACAGGCTCTGACCCTGAGGGCTGGGTGAGCACACGGTGGAACCTAAGCACCACACAGAATGACATTATGATTCTGCCTCGGTTCTGTGGTCGGACATGTGATGACTGAGGGGAAGTTGGTGCATGATTCAATGTTAATTCTGTCAGGGCCACGATGAGAAGAAACTAAATCTGAGTCGTTTGAGGCCGCTGACCAGGAGGAACATGAAAACACAAAACTCCCTCGTAACCACAGAGAAACACTGTTGATTTAAAACAATAGTTAATGACATTGCTGATCCCATGTGAAAAGGTAGCTACCAAATATTAATTTAAACAAACTAAATTATGTGAAATAAAGCAGATTAACCTGAGGTCTAATAGATTATGAGTTAAGAGTTGTTCCTTAATTGAAGAAGGACTACATCAAAGGGAGCAGATGAGAATATGATGAGATCATTAACATACACAAAACAAAATCCAGTTTTGAATATAGTTGAACTATATTCTAACTAAGCTGTTTGTAAGGCTAATGAAAATAACTATTCAAATAATAGGCTTATTAAGTTTACATGCAGCCGTGCACATGCTAGGGCTAAACCCTTTGTAACTTATGATACTATCACTTTCTCTCTAATGTTGTTTCTATCTAACTGAATCATGGTAATTATGAGGGAAATATCAAATTAAAATAAATGAAAAATTGCAGTATATGTATATAAATATATATAATTTAAACCTGCATTTGAGGATCTAAACAAAGTAATTTTTATAGCTCTCAGAACCAAATGATTGTGTGTGAATCCAAACAACACACAGTCCATCTGTCTCTGGTCAGATCTGCTCTGTGAAGGCATCTGTGGCGTTTGCAAACTTTTATCTGCCTGAGTCTCCAAAGTATAAATTCTCTCTTTCAAAGTCCAACCTGGAGGAAATAACAACCCTGCCAATTTACACCCTCTTGATTCTTCCATCTTGGAAATGTCCCGTCTTTCTGGTGCCATGTTCCGATATTTTAGTTTGACTCACAGTATGGGAGATTCATAACAAGTGTGCATTTCCAAAAAACACTCTTATCTGCTCCAGGTGATGGTGACACTCAAAGCTGGAGTCATATGGCATCAATGCTCGATAAAAGAACGCGGTTGTATTAAATCTTTCTTTAGAGAAATCTGCCATTGATGCTATCGCTGATTTCTCTCATTGAATCCATCACAGGAACGTCCTCCCCCTGTTTCCTGTAACCAAGCACATTATGTGTCTATTTAAACTTACTGTTAATGCCTGACCATTTCTTGTATTTGGGAAAATAAGCCTTGACTGACTTATAGTTTCTTCAGTTATCTGGATGGAAGCTCTGAGCCTTTAAAATAATGTTCTCTCCCCCTCTTTATTGAATTTGGCGATGTTTAGACTCCAGTATTGGCACCAGACGCTCCCTGAGGTAGAGTTACGTTTAAACACGATAGTCCTCATCCTATCGAATAACGTGAAAGGTGAAAACTGTTTAAAGCAACACTATGTAACTGTAACCGAGCTACAGCGCCCCCTGCAGCCGCATGTGGTGATTGACTCTGTTGGACACCGTTGTTAACTGGGGGCTCGTCCAGCCCAGTTGGAAACGTACCAGTTCCAAATCCTCAGTCTCAACATTGAAGCGTTTTTCCATCAACTGGATGTAAAAAGTGGACGAATGAACAAATCAGTTAAACTTAAACAAGATGGAATAATCAAGGTTGTTATTTTCTGAATGTTTGTCACATTAAGTCTGATTCATCGTGACATCTTCAAACTCTGCTGTCAGCTAATAGGCTGTTTCCGCTTGAAAAATTACAAACACAAAAACAACATTTAGATTAAACTCTGTCTTTTACTTGCACAGCTACATCTGTCACATTAATGCCAGGTTTCTGTACAAGAGAGAAACGTGTTTATGTTTCACTTTGTGCCTGACGACCCGGCAGCAGCTTTCGAAAACTGGTGCATGTGGAAGTTTTTATTCCACTTGCAGTTGAATAGAATGAGGAAAAGTTTAAAGACGGAGGAGAAGCTGTTTCCTCGTGCACGGCAAGAACTTTGAAACACGTACATATATTATCTCAAGTGACGAGAGCCGCAGAGTGTCGGAGGCAGAAGAGGGAGCAGCGACACACAGAACCCTTCTTCTTTATCTGGTGACATCCCCTTCACCCACCTTTTATACTCCTTGGCAATGTAAAGCTTATCTGGTTCCCCTCAGCTTCCTTCCTGCCCTGCGCCGGTCCACGAATTGAAATCCCTATTGATTCTGCTCCTCCTGTGACACACCGGGGCTAATACGAATTTCAGGTTGAATCTATGCATTGAGATATGAGGAGGGGGGGGGGAGACTTTCCCATTGGGGCCACTTTCTCATTTGGAATGCATTGGAAACGTTAACTCATCTCGTCAGCACCTCTTCCGTCCCTCCGGTGTTTGGCGGTGTCAATATAAATATAAGATTTAATTTCATACTTCTGACTCGGGCGTGAGATTAGATTATCGGTCTTTCTGGTGGACCATGGGGGGGGGGATGACATCATATATTCAGCAGTATTTTGGAGCTTTCAGGAACACATAAACAATGAGTTTCTGTCTGTAATCCACTTGTATATAGAACGTCTCCGGCTCCTCTGACGAAAAAGGATGTTAGCTCAGTGGATAATTTGTCAGTTGTACAGTTCCTTCTGCATTACATTGTGTTAACGTCTTTCGGCGTGTGTGGCTTCACGTTCAGAAAGAGCACATTCAAGACGCCACGGCACAGGTGCACCGCCGCAATAACAAACTCTGTCAGTTCATGGGAATATGTTTTATAGAGCTGGAAGAGGGACAATAACAACCACTGCAGGGCTAGAATGGGGAAAAACAGCAGCACATACCGATGGCATAAACACACTTGTACCTAAATTACATCGTACTCAGCCCGGGTCTGCTTTCCCTCTCGCTGTCAGCTTTGCTCTCTCAGCTGTGTTGGACAGTAAGTGGGATGTTTTTCCTCCCAGCGCCGCCGGTTACCTTGGCAACCCAGTAGAAAGCAAGACGCGCTCGGAGGCTGTGCAAACTGAGGTAGAGGCCGAGTCAGGTCTTTTTTTAAAGCTGCGGGGTTCCATCCCCGAGCCAGCCGGGTGAACCGTCTGAACAGTGAGAGCTTTCAGACGGAGACTGGTGCTGCTGCTGCTGCTCAGGGGCTCGGACCGACCGTCAGGGAGGAGGTTACTGTCAGGTGTTTCTCAGGAGAAGCCAGCTGACTACACACTGTGAGGATCCTCACACCGCCAGGGCTTAAAAACTTAAACTGTTATTTGAAAACAGATCAAAGCTGCAACGTCTGTCGTCACTTTGCCAGAATACGCCCATTTAAAGAATCAGAATCAGAATCAGGTTTATTGGCCAAGTAAGTTTGCACAAACAGGGAATTTGACTCGGTAAAGTGGCTCTCAGTTGCTTACACAAAATACACATCACAAAACCAACAAAACAAAACAAAACAATACAATACAAACAGTCCGAACAGTGCGACGATCTAAGAAAAGAAGTGCAGGTGTGCGTATTTCAATTTTACAGTGAGGGTGAAATAGTAAACATGATTAAATATAATTATAATATATATTATATATAATATAATATAATTCCGGGAGTAACTGTACAGTGTTTATTATATAATAATAACAAATTATAAAGGTCATAAAGGTCCAGAGTTTTTGCACAGTGCCCCAGTGGGTTGGCTGTTCAGGAGCCCAGGTTGTGTTGTAGCTACACAAACATAACAGGGGAGATAATGTGACGATCACACTAGATTGATGACTTTGTTTTGCATTTAGTTCCTTTTAAATTGGTTATTTCCCAGGTCTTAAAAGAATAAAACAAGATCAGGGTTACCATAGGTTAATGCAGGGGTGGGCAATTAATTTTCCCAAGGGGCCACATGGGAAACATGGACAATTGTGGAGGGCCGGACCTATAAGCTGAACTCAAATTGACATATTCTGAAGGAATCACAAAATGTCTCAATGGTGCCCCCCCCGAGACCCCCGGAATGTGTTCACATTGACCAATCTTCACAAAAATCGATACACAGGTGTATCATGACCAAACAAACAAAAAAGTCTCTGGGTGCAATTGGAAAAACGCAACAGGAAGCCTGCTATTTTTCTCTATTGTTATATGGCTTTGAAATAAAGGCTAGACTTGTTATCTAGCAACGTTTGCAATGTCATTCATGGGGGCGGGGCTTATTTTTGTGACTCTATATAGTGGGTGGATCTTTCCTATGCTCCTTTAAAGTTTCCTATAGGACCTTTAACATGAACTTGATGAGCTGTGGTATACCAAGACGTTGGTTTCCAGTCTCCTCTAAACCGAACTACTGACAGGATTCATTGAGAAGAGCTCGCAAGACAATCAACAGATTCAGCTTCACAATGGGTCCATCTCGTGAATCAGAGCTACCCAGCATCATAGTGAAAACTATTCACTTGCACTTTGACAAAGTGTTCAACATGCTAGATTCGGACAAGTGGAGGCAGTTAAAATTAGGTTCAGCGAACCCTCTCACAAAGTTTATGTTGGCAGAACTGGTGATGAACATGACATGTGCTGTGTCCTCCCAACTGCTAGAGTGTCTTGGAAATGAAGGCATGTGCTTGACTGTGGAAAAGGTCAAGTGCATTCTGGGAGACGCACTGTGTTATAGTTTAGCACCGGGCAGCTCCACCAGCTCTGAGACTGTGGATGAATTCAGAGAGATGTTTGCAGAGGAGGTGAAAGAGAGGGTCAACGCCAGCCTGAAGTCCCACTCCACCAGCAAACCGTCCAGTGGACCACCTCGTTTTCACCAGACCACAGCCAAAACAATTGAGAAAATGGTCAGTTGTCTATGCAAAGTGTTGAAAGAATCTGCTTGGGACATTGAGGCCTTGTTCAGGACAAGAATGCCTAGTCGAAAGACGTTTGATCTTTCTCAGGTTGGATCAACCTCAACCTCGTCAGACTCTGACTCTTCATCATCCAGCCGTAACTCTGAGAAAGGATCTTCCTCAGGATCATCAGTCTTCAGCAGTGACCGTGGGGAAAGTGAGGCTGTCGCGGAAATACTTATGAAGGAGGCGAGCGACATCATCGAACCCCTTCTTGATGAAATGTCCAAGTCGGACCTGAGTGGGCTGATATCAGAAGCGTCTCTGGAGTTTAAATCTGCTGCAGATGAGATCCATCGGATAATCAGTAAAGAGGAGAGCGTCAAATTCTCAAAGAGCCCCAAAAGCTTTTGGAAAGGAGTGATGAAAAAGATCAGGAAGCTTTTGGAAAAGCTTCTTGCCACAGCATTGATGGTCAAGATGGGGACAGAAGTCCGGAGGATGTTCTGTAAGTGCACCAAAGGCCAGAGCAGTGAGTCAGTGAAGTCTCTGATGGACAGTGTGGAGTCTGTGCTTCAGACAGAGACCAGGAACACAGTTTCACCTGCAAACGCCTCCGTCCTTTCCGATGTCCTCTATAGGTAGGGTGGGTACGACTGCGAGAACCGAGCACCTACGTCAGACTCGTCCGGGGGGCTGATGACGAATATCCTGGCCTCAGCACGACTAGATAAATCTAAGTCGTCGTACGGCGTCGGACGTTAAGCTTCCTGCCTCTCCCCTATGATCCAAACAGCCTCTAGCGCTACGCGCTCCTGTAACGGCGCACGTAACCGGTCTCGTATTATCGGTCACGACGAAGACGATTGGTAACTCGCAACCTATGGACGGGCGCGCGTCCGGTTCGCGCGCGATACGGGGGACGACGGGTGATGGCGCGTTGTACGACTATAACGCGCGACGTACGATAGACGACGTGTGGGACCGTTAGACGACGTAGGACGGTAACAGAGACGAGGCGCGCGAGCTGCTCTCGTCAGTGGCGGCACGTCGGATTACTTCGTTTATGATCGGACCGCTAGCTGGCCATTGGACCCACCGTGACGGAGTCTTGGACGCTCACGACTCATGCGACGGCCGTGCGACCTTCGTTGTCTTGATCGACTGCGAAATCACGAACGACTATACTCCGGTAACGGTCGAACGACCGCGGATACGGGCGTATCGCGGTGCCCGGCGGCACTAGGTGATAGCACGAACGGAGACGCGTAGCTAGATTTTGGGTTTTAGGGGTTTCACACCGCGCGGCGAGTACGTACGGGAGTGGCGCGCGTAGCAAACTGCGACAGACGGAACGTACGAACGACCTCTTGGAGACAGATAACTCGTACGTTAGCGTATCTTAAAACAGTGAGTACCGCGTCTAATCTCACGCCCTCTGTGCGCTACGATACTGGTTGCCATGAGTACTAATGCCTAACGCGCGACGGAAAGTGGACCGCGCCACTGCCCGCCACTCCCCTATTGAATTAATTACTGCCGGATCTCCGTAGAGTACGCACATAATTCGCATGTATCCCAACTTCGCCCTCCGAGCACTACCGACGCCTCACGCCGCCGTTAACTCGCGCTTACGTGGCACGCCGAAGCGCGCGAACGAAGCGAAACGTGGCGCAGCGCGACGTCAACTACGACTTGGGACACGAAGACGATTCATCGACGTGTCTGACATTGACGGAAGCCTCTCTACGAAAGGCCTCACTTCCGTCGTGGCGAGACGTTCAGTCTCGGTGCGCAATGCCGCGCGAGAATCGATGAGATCGCGGTGGATATTTACGTCTTATACGCACGCTGGCACCCTGACGCTAACTTGATTACGACCGTCCACCACTGCCCCCCACCTGAGCGATAACTACATGCACCATACAGTCACCTAACTCGCGATCAAAGGGAACAGTTGGACATCGCGGAGACTTTCTAACTCCGAGACACGAAGCCGATACACGGGGCGCGTGTCGCGCTACGAGGCACTGCGCTTTCCGCGACGTTGCTGTGCCTCGACAACGGCGTCTCGATGAGCCGTCGAACTTCCTATCTACTCTGTCAGCGGACCGGAAAGTGACGCATCCGCGGAACCCGACGGCACTGTTTCAGCATAACGCGTCGGTGTTCACACCCGTTACCGTCCGTCGGGTCCCAAGCGTGATTAGATCAATAACGGCCGACACTCCTCATCGTGAACCCTCGCACGTTCTAAAGGCTTATCTATATTTAGGACGCATACTTGCGACGGATAGAGACTCTCCCGTTCTGAGTGCGAAAAACGCTCCGTACGCCGGAGACAGAGTGCGGCGAACGCCCGCGCGATTAACGACGGGCCCTCCTATAGCTTTACGACACGTCTTGAAATAGAACTAATTGCTCATGTCTAGTTTCGACTTAAATTCGACGAATACTCTTGAGGACACGGACCCCTACGCCACTACGCTACTCGGATCGGAGCGCGGATTCGGACTTACACTCGTACGACTCGTAGACCCTGTACGAACTCAGTTGCAGTCGCTGCGACCGTGCAGACAGCCGTGACTCGATGCCATAAGTTTACCGACTCACCTAATCTCCCGGTCTTTTGCGCCTAATGCCGCTTAAACCATAGGTCCTTTTCTCACACCGCGGCTGACAGGAAAACTGCTATCCGAACCTACGCTACTTGCACCGCGGACGCGGTGCGGGTCTGACCGGAAGTGGGCTGCTACACCCTGAATACGTGGCGAAGAGACGCTGACGACAGCATACTAAGGATGTTGCTCATGACGCACGTACGGCTGACGGGATACCTTAGCACGCGCCGACCGTACGACGAAACGACGCCGATTCGTACTACGCTGCGCGCGTCTCTGTGGCCGAGTAGCGATCTAATTGCGAACGGGAGATGGAGAGTGTACTCCCGTTACGAACGGTCACTACTCAGATACAAACTCGCGCGGGGAGACGTACGGAGGGAAATGAACGTGACGAGCGACGGATCCGACGCTACGGGGTGGAGAGTCCGTGTGGCGGGCGCAAGATCGCAACTAGCTATTGCGCCTCATACGAGACGACGGCTCAAACGCCTGCAGCTAGAACGGCGCCCGAGGTCCGACTATAAATCCAACTACGGAGGAAGATGTTGATGGGCACACGACTGGACGTGATACTCGACCGAGAACTAGCCCCACGCGGTCGCCACGACGCCGCACCTGTCACTCGAGCTCTCCTATGCATCCAACCTGTCTCAAGTACGTCATCCTAAAACTTTCCATGCCTCCCTTCAGCGCCGGGCCTCGTATTCGACGGGGGCCGACGCGCTGCAGTAGCCTTCCGCGACTCTCGTCTCACGTCTCGTCCCTAGACGCACATCTTGTCGAGACAAACTGCCGCACCGGACGAAGAACGATCGCGAAATTTCTCGACCTGAAATCGTAAGCGGCGTGCGAAGTTGACGCGACGAGTTGATTCGCTGCATAGAGAGGGCCTGACGCGCCTACTACTTCTAACCGGGGAATATACTTGACGCTGCCGCTATATACCACGACAGTGGTACGTCCGGCGCCGCGTCTTCATTAGGAGTATTTGTTTTTAATTTTGGCCCCTACAATCTCTCCTCACCTCTAGATATGTGGGTACTCATATCCTGTTGAGTGATTACCTCCTCTTACCCGTGTCACGCTCCTGTCAGCACGGACACCCGCGGCTCAACCCCCGTCCCCGTCTTTCCTTCCATCGCGCCGTCTGGCTTAAACTAGATACGATATCATACAACTTCCTTCAGGCGACGCCGAGCGAATGAACGGGACAAGACGGACTACGGCGTTTCATACTCTACGAACCGTAGCGGCGTAGACTATACGCCGCGCTAAGCAACACGATAGTGGCGAAACCTACGGTCGTGCGGATTGGTAATCGGTGATATGCGGGGATGTGCGTACGTATAGCCGTCCGACGGACTCGTGGTCGCGCGCGGTCTCCCGTTACGACAAAAAAACGCTTTTCTTCATCAGGACAACACTAATGTACCGCGTCGGCGTCTACGTCGTAGTCCTCGTAAACGCCGGTCGACGTACGCTCCTGCGCGGAGGCGGCTTCGGAACCACTAAAAAGTAACATGGTCCTTCTTGCGCGCCGGACATGTGCAACGCGGATCGACGTCTCGTTAAACGAATAACGTCCGAAGCACGATCGAGAAGTCCTCGTAGCCGATTACGTACGCGACCCGGTACACTTAATTAGGAAATGTCGGACCGGTTTGGTCGTATACTCTGCGCCGACAGCTGGCTGAGACGCGACGCTGCTTCGCGATGCGTAGAAGTAATCCACGTCGCCAGAAATAACACTCGAAATGTTCACGAACGACGCCTTGGTCGCCAAGCATCGGCCAAGTAACGACGAGTTGAGTTACCACCTGTACAAGAACGAAACTCTAGTGTGTTTCACCTCCGCGACTGCGACTTATCTAGTCCGTCTAGACCTTCCTTTCTTCTTATTTACGTGCTTGCACGTCACGCCGAACGTCTCGAGACCTTACACGCAGTGGCGATCGACCGATTCGACGTAAAACTGACGGTGGAAGTCGGCCCTATGTCCTGGTAAACGCTAAGTTGACGCGACGCTTCGATCGGACACGGTAGCGTAGGTTATCGCGTCAGAAGATCATCTGCTGGACGCTGACGCGTTATATGACTGTCGCCGACGTACTCGACGCTTGGTCTCGATCACTACGTATGGGGCCAACTTAAACCGGTCTGCGCTCCGAGAACGCCCGACCAGAGACCATCGGTTTTTTCACGACTCTACGATGAGCCTACAATCTATCATTCGTCAAAGGATCATCCCGTACTTCCTGATTTCAACCCCTCGTGACCTCTCTACCACTAACTCCCCTCCTCCGTGCCCTTAGCCACGACCCTCCTCCGAATCTCTACTATATCAACCGCTAGGGTTCTCTATCCTCTAACACGCTGCACTCGCCTCTCCGAAAAAAAGTCCTTTGCTTTCTCCTGTTGCCTCCGCGTGGCCCCCTGTCGAGGCCTCGCCGTCGTCTGTCTCTTTCCTCTACTCAACCCTTCCGTTAAATCTGTTTCCCGTCCTATATCCTTCTCCCTGTCCTTTACTATAACTCACGTCGCCGCGCACGCCCTCTGCCTCTCGCCCTCCCTCCTCTCATCCCTCTTATATCTTCTGAACTGTTTACCCTATCCTTCTGCCTTCGCCCTGACCTACCTTTTATGCTCCCTCTAATACTCTCTTCGACGCCTACTCTAACCCGCCGCTACGTCGACTCCCTCGCTGGATAACTTGATTTTAGACGTCGTAAAACAACGTTATCCGCGCTACTATTCCCGACGTTGCACGCGTAGGCAAGCGAGCCAATGACGGCCGTCCTTTAATATACGACGCCACGACACGGAACGTCGCTCGCCTTCCAGTAGACGGACGACCGCGACATCAAGCCCGCTCGACGCGTCCGCGCAGACCCGTGTGTTCAAAGAACGTCGTCCTGCTGTACTTGAGACGGTAACGGTTTCGATTCGGGCGCGCGTCCGCCGGCAACGTGTTCCTGAACGGGTCGCTGCTACGCGTAAGCTAAACGTCGCGATGCGTCGAGCGGACGTGCCTTACAACGTGCGACTACCTGCCGACGCAGCATGGTGGGGCGTGGACGAGAAACGTGCGACGGCGACGCACGGACGCGCGACCGATTTTACCGAATCACTACGATTAACGCGTGCGAGGACGGTGACGTCAAGACATCAACACTTCTTATCACCACGACCGCGACATGGGACGGCGAGTGGGAACTACGCGCAGATCCCGAACGCGCGGACAACGTGTTGGGACCTTTCCATCCGCTCTGGCCCGGTATACGTCGAACCTCGGCTGAAATAACGACGTCGCGAAGCCGCGTCTAACTGTTAAACGGGTGTACGCCGTAAAACGAGCGCGTAGTGGACGTTAAACGCTCATCGGGAAATAGTTCGTCTATCGCGCTCACATCGTGCGAGGGGCATGGAGTCGGTAACGTATCGACAATATAGGTCGAAACCCGCAACTGCAAGGCTCCCAGCTGGACGCAAATACGACGGCACTTGAACGTTCGGCCGTAGAGACGCGCGGCGCAAACGGTCGCTACGCAGCACGGTGCGCTGCACTCTCCGCTCGCGGATCGCGGGGAGACGTGCGGTTGACATCTATTCTGGACGGATACGACAACTCCAACGGCCACTTTTTAATACGATCACGAGTTACTGCCTCGCACCGGCCCGGGCGAGATCACGGGGTTATGGTCTCTGCACGATCCGCTTATTAACGACGGTAAGCGGCTTACACAACACGTAAGTTGGAGGTGACGAAAACGACGGCCGACAGCTAAGAGAAGGACACGTACGAGGAACGCGTTAGGCGTAACGAGTACGTTTCGTTAGGCATACGCTCTCCGATTTACGCCGAGGGGTCACGCACGTCGAAATGTCCGTTAACGCGCGGACGTGCACCGCTCCCGCGGCCCGAAATGGGCGGCTAGTAAATAGAAGTTATCCTAATACGCCCGAAAATCTGGTACCTGCTTCTCCTAGTCCGCTACTTCCGGCTTGCGACGTCCCTACGGCGAATAGCTGACCACACGGCTACTCCAGGACGTACTTAATCGCTGTACACACCCCGATCGCAGTACGTCCGCGGCCTTACCGACTGGCTTTCATCACCGTACCCGGACTATCTATCGGATCGTCGATCCTTCCTACGCTCGATCAATCCTACCTCCGTCACTTACCTGCTTGACCTTTCTTTCCTGAACAACCACCTCCCCTTTACGTATCTACAGCGCATTCACGGCCTCCGTTGTACTCCGTACGGATGATCGTCCGCCACGCGCTGCGAGAACGAAGCTACCGCTTTATTACGCAGACTATAAACCCGGCACGCTACCACGCGAAAAGAGCTACGCGGCGTTACTCCGTCGGGTCGCGTAACGTCGGCGAGGGGCTGATTGAGCATACGGGGTACTTATTACCGAATCGACTCTCAACTATGTACGTGACGGAAACGGCTGTTTATCGAGTACGCGGACAAGGTCACGGACCTGGGTTACACGAGCTCTCTGGTACGAACGACTGCTTACCTCGATCCGCGATTCCGTGTACTCGGGTTGTTGACATTCCCGAATTCGCGCCAGTATTGCTGACGTCTCGGGAACACGTAGTTGGATTTTTCGCGTGTGACCCGCCGACCTGTAGAGCCGTCCGAAAATACGGGATTAAAATACTCGCGCCGTCCGCGGACCGTGTCTCTTGCCACGGCGTATAAGACTGTGTCACGTGTATCCGCTCGGACCTTAAACTTTCCCCTATACCTTTAACGTAACCCACCGTCTCTTCGCCCGGCGCCTAATTCCCGCGCTCGCGGTTTCCTCCGCGAGGCGACCGTACGTATGATTCGAAACGGTATCTACTGCGCCACGGGCTCGGACGAACGGGAGCCTCTTAACGAGTAACGCGGCACAATACTTATGTACGTAACCTGACTAACTCGCCTGTATACGATTACCGAGCTGCGGTGTTATACGCGCCTTGGCGTACTGTGTAAACGACTACTATGTGGCGCCATGTCTCCTGACCTACACTGG